>JAQIWR010000177.1:0-26474 GCA_034695945.1 Glomeris hexasticha
AGGCATGCTGTATAGATGCACAAACATGTGGATGTTTCACTTGCAGTCTTACTGCATGCATGTGGCAGTTGTACAAAATTTGTGTAGGGGGTGTCCCTTTAAGATTGTGGATAATGTGTACAATGGAATGTTGCTTTTTTTCTTGAAAGTGTCAAAAACTATTTGTATGGCATCTCCACGCTGAGTTTTTATTAATAGCAGTACTAGTCTACGTACATAAATACTGCATATAATCCCTCCCAAGAGAGAAACTTCCAGCAGAAATGCTTTCTCTTCTCTGGTCTCCATACTCATTATTTTGCACAGTTGTTTTCACTGTAATTGGAATTGCTGGAATCATAGGAAACTTGTTGATAATTGGAGCAGTTTTGCTCGAGAATCAGTTGAAAAGCTTTTGGAACATCTTCATTGTCAATTTGGCAGTTGTTGACTTTTTCGTTACTGTTGATAACATTCTGCCAAGTTTTGGATGCAATACATCTGGAGGAATCGTCCATGGAGGGTGCCTTGTATCAATTCTGAGTCTTTTTACCATGGCATGTGAAAGGTAATCAATTATTTAAGCTACACAAATGTTTTTTTCGAGCTCATTTTTTTGCATGGTCACAAGTTTTGAAATTAAGTGTGGTTATTTAGTGTTGCATTTTTTGCTCTTAGATACGTGAAAGTTTGTTGCAGTTCTTTTCACTCAAGATTTTTCTCAAAACGGACTGCAGTGATACTGTTGCTAATAATTTGGACTACTGTATTCGTGGCACTTCTTCCAACTTTTATTCTAGATGACAATGTATATGACAGCAGATTGGAATTTTGTGTTATAGATATTTGTGTCTTGCCAACATGGTATTTGATATTGGTCGCCATTTTGGTTTTTCTCCCAGTGTCTCTTTGTTGTGTGTTTTACTTTCTAGTATTGCGAACTGTTCGCCAGTCTAAAAGAAGAATTAGGGGTTCAAGATCGAGAAAAAATAGCAGTCAAAGTTTTTCAAGAAGTGACATATCACTTTTCAAAACAGTGTTCATTGTTTTTGCTTCGTATCTGGTTTCATGTTTCCCAAGAGCTATCATGGCCGTCCTTACGAGCATTAATTTTTATGTTGCTAACGAACCGTTCAAATGGTTTGCCAATCTGGTGTTTTGCAATAGTGTTGTCAATGGATTTATTTATGGCAAATCTAATCGACAATTTCGAAAAGGGTACACAAAATGTATTTCTTTACTCCGTAGAAAAAGTAGACTGTAGTTTATTTCTTACGAAATGTAGCAATTTCTGTAACTGTGAGCACTCAATAATAAATTATATGTTGTCTTTATTATGGTTTTTGACCACAAAACGTGTAAAAAACGCATTAAACCGTGAAAAAAAGCAATAAAAGTTTATTAGTTCAGCATCTGCTCAACAGATCGCGCTACTGTCATCCGATCGTTTCTTCGCTCAATATTTTTGTTCGGGAGGAGGCGACGTGGTGGCGCTCCGGACGCTTTGAAAGCGCTTCTACTATTGGAGTTCGACTATTGAAAATCGATTTTATTACTTCGCATCGCGATCTTCCCCGCCGTTCGGTGGATTCTGCGAAAAATGGCATTTGTTTCGACGTTTGGCGCATTTACTGTCCGAAGTACGTATCATAATTAATATTCTACGTTAGTTTAATTGCAGAATTACATTTATTTAACGTCATTTTGGGCGATTGAAACCTGTAAATGTATATTTACCGAGTTGCGGTAAGACGCACATGTTTTCCTTGTGTGCTATTGATTATTGCCATTATATTGATTGTTATTATATCTTATTATTGATTATGAAGTTGCTTATTTTTAGTACTTGGACGAAGCATCAAGCTAGGTTTGGAAAATGTTGCCCTTGTAAGCCTATCTATTTTAACTGCTTGCTTATAATTTCCAATTTTGTATTTATAAATATGAATATTGCTTGTATAATTTTTAGAGAACAAGAACAGATTTGTTTATAAGTAAACATGTAGGCTGCACTTGGAGATTTTACGCAACTGAGAAGAAGATTTTCAAAAGAGAAAAACCACATTGCAACATTGGGACAATCGGTCATGTGGATCATGGTAAAACAACATTAACTGCAGCAATAACAAAAGGTGTAACCACGTGCATGACTGCTAATGTTTACTTCTAATCCCATTCATGTACTAATTTAAAAAATATATCGGTTTCAGTTCTAGCCGAGAAGAAACTGGCCAAAGTGAAAAGGTACGACGAGATTGACAATGCACCCGAAGAACAAGCGAGAGGAATCACCATCAATGTGGCCCATGTAGAGTACAGTACTGATAAACGACACTATGGCCACACTGATTGTCCAGGACATGCTGATTACATAAAGGTATATTACAAACTCAGCCACTGATTAATTGTAACTGTTCTGAAATTATACGAAGAATTCCGGTTTGAAGTTTCGCTGAATTGTTTTTAGAACATGATTACTGGGACCTCGCAGATGGATGGGGCCATTCTAGTTGTTGCGGCTACTGATGGTACAATGCCCCAGACCAAGGAACATCTGTTACTTGCTAAGCAAGTTGGTATCTTGGCGCAAATTATTCATACATTATAAATGCGTAAATATATGTAATAATAGTGAGATGAAGTTAATTTAATTAATTGTGAAAATCATTGGGTAGCTCTTGTTTGCAAATTTTATTTTTCAGTGTCTTTAAGGTACTTTCTAACTGCACTGAAAGTCTAAGGGAAATAGGAAAAATTTGCAGTTTTTGAAAATTCCATTTTTAAAATGAAGTTGTGCTTAAAAATCGATTAAATGTCTGGACTATAATAAATGATGCAATAATTTGTAATTCAGTTTGTTAAAATAATTTTCAATTACATCTATTTTTAAAGCTTTTAAAGTGTTCAACAGTTTTCTTGTTGTAAAATTAGTTCACATTGAACAAAATATATTCGTTTATAGAAAATTTCAGTTATCGAAGTTCCAGTTATTGAATTTCCTTCGATCTTTAGATTGGTATATCTCACATCGTGGTTTTCATCAACAAAGCCGACGCTGCAGATAAGGAAATGTTGGAGTTGGTTGAAATGGAACTGAGAGAGTTGATGACCACACTTGGGTACGACAGTGAAAATGTCCCTTTTATCACTGGATCTGCTCTGTATGCATTAGAGGTAATTTACATCAATATGTGGAAACAATCCATCAAATGTTTAACTACAAGGGGACTTTTTGTTTAGGACAAGGACCCTGCACTTGGCCGAGACGCCGTGCTCAAGTTGATGGACGCCGTTGACAGTTACATCCCCGATCCGGTTAGGGACCTTGATAAACCGTTCATGATGCCCATTGAAAACGTTTACTCCATCCCTGGTAATATAAATGTCTGCAACTGTGAATAGTACTGCAGTATTTCTATGAATTATATGTAATTCTAGGTAGAGGAACGGTTGTAACGGGACGTTTGGAGAGAGGTATTATTAGAAAAGGGTCTGAATGCGAAATGATTGGACACAATAAGCAGTCTAAAACAACTATAACAGGTACGTTTACACACACCTCTGTGGGTAAAAGGATAAATAAATCCAAATTATTAAATTAAAATGCGTATTACAGTGGATAATTTGTATTTTCGGGACAGGAATTGAAATGTTTCACCAGATATTGGAAGAAGCTCATGCTGGTGACCAACTTGGCGCTTTGATCCGTGGAGTGAAACGAGATGAGATCAGACGTGGCATGGTTGTATGTAAACCTGGTACTATGAAAATGCACGATCACATTGAAACTCAGGTTTGAACCATTGGATTCCATTTTAAATAGAAAACTTTGAATAGTGGTGATATAAAAGTCACGTATTTGTCACACAGGTTTACGTGCTGAGTAAGGAAGAAGGAGGACGTACGAAACCCCTGCTGACTTACTTCATGCCGCAGTTGTTTTCAAAGACGTGGGATTGCGCGGCGCAAGTTAACGTACCCGATAAAGAAATGGTGATGCCTGGGGAAGATGCAAGGTGCCGTACTGTACAGTCAGTGTGGTATTTGGAAAGGTTTGCTAACTTAATATAAAATATTTAATAGGTTAATCCTGAAGCTGATTAAGCCAATGGTGCTCGAGCAAGGTCAGCGTTTCACGCTTCGAGATGGCTTCACTACGATCGGGACGGGTGTGGTAACAAAAATCCTGCCCAAATTAACCAACGAGGAAAGATTACTCCTAGAGGGATCGAAGAAAAAGAAAGAACAGGCCAAGCAAGTTACGCAGTGAGGTGATGTTGAGAGTAGAATAGATTTTTATTGCCATTATTATTATGTACGAAGAGGTTTGGTGAAACAATAAAGTTTCGCTGTGTAGAACATGACAAAGTTACCGTTGATATTAAAATTGTAATGCTAGAAAATGTAGTGTTTGTTTTTGAATGTGGGATAAGCAATTTTGCCAGCAATAATACTTTATTATTTACAGAAATTTGTTAAAAATGATTGGGAACCTTGTGTGGAAATTATAGGGAATTTTGAAGCAGCTTGTCATCCATACATCGTCATGCATACATCAAGGGATGAGTGTTAAACTCTGTTGATAAAATTGGTAATGTTGAACTGACACGTGACTAATTTCTGTTTTTATTTTCATTTCATAATATTGATCGCAATTTAAAATAAATACAGTTTAATAAAATGAAAATTGGGAATGCAAGTTTTATTACGGTCGAGGAAATGTTTGGATCCTTTCTGTACCTTGGAAAGTTAAAACTTTTGGGGGTTTTATGAAGTTCAGATCTGTTTGCGCCATAAATGTCATTCACTAGTTCACTTTTAACAATAGTGTCAGTCGGTGTTGTTGAATTTTCAAACTGCGTAGTATCTAGAGCGCAAAACAGCTGTGACAACAAACACTGAAAGTGAATATTTCTGGTCACATAGTACGTCAATGTAAAAAAATTATTTGGTAAATGGGAAACATTATATTTCTCAAAGCAGAATTAATATCTGCAATTTAAGAGCACAAAAATATGTAATAAATATAATTAGTTTCATGATAGATAATTATAGATCATATTAAAGTTATACTGTAGTTTACTTTTGATAAGTCACTTTCTTTATCTTGTTTATAATTGGAGCGATTGGAGAACATATGTTTAATTCCAATATTAATTTTTTACATCTGCCAGATGATTGAAGATCAATCAATATCAGGAGTGTATGATAAGCAATATCTAATATATTGAATTCGTTTCATGTTGGACAAGGTTTCATCAAAGTAATTTAGTTTCAGCAAGGTTTCAGTAATGATGTTGATTACTTATTGCATTTTTTGTTTTGAAAACAATTGGTAAAAAGGTCATAAACAAATTGTAAATTGTTTTTGTTTTGATTATTAGTAAGTTCAATTTATCATTAATTTATTGTAGATTTTTTGCCATGAATCATTGTAACCATTTAACGACGTGGATCATTCGTATGAGCGAATAACGTAAATCGAATTCGTAAAACGAGGCAGCTCATTGACGATACCAAGAATGATACCGACTGATACATATCGATACATGACTAACCAATAAAAACGCAGTTCACGACCACATTTGTTAACGCCCTTTCAAATGCGCGTTATTTTCATTGGTCAATCAGATTCGATACGTATCGATTGAAAGTACGTGAGTATCGATTGCCGTTTCAAGGAAAAGATTTTCAAAACGCAAATATGGTTGCTGGTCGGAAGACGCGGCGTTGGAGTGGAGACATTTTATTCGTGTTTTTATCACTTTTATCATTGTCATGCGTAACAACAGCGCTGAATTATCTCTCCGACGATGGATCGATGTTGAATAGGACCGAATACACTCATTACGATGAGTTAATTGCGTTTTTAAACGACTTGGAAGGCCGGTATCCAGCTCTATGCAAAACGTACAGCATCGGTACTTCGGTGGAAAACCGGACTTTAATGGCGGTAAAAATAGGGAAAAATGCGAATTCTACGAGAGAAATGGGAGTTCCGATGTTCAAATATGTTGGCAACATGCACGGTGACGAAGCGGTCGGCCGAGAATTGCTCCTTTATTTCGCCGAATTTCTTCTCAGGAATTACGGGAAGTGGGATCGAGTGACGAAAGTTTTAAATGAAACGGAAATCCACATTTTGCCAAGTATGAATCCAGATGGTTTCGAAAGTGCCACGTTGGGAGTATGTGACGGCGAGAAAGCAAACACTGGACGTAATAATGCGCATGACGTCGACTTGAATCGCAATTTCCCAGGTGTGTGCAACTATGTTGCTTGCAATTTCGTCTCGTGCAATAGTATTGCGCGCAAATGTGGTTATTCTAATTAGTCGCGCGGGAGAATATTGCGAAGCATCCTGTTCTGTGCAAGAATGTTGCGGTCGTGTTTTTATATGACTCGATCGCAATTTATTCCGTGTTTAATAATTTTCTGAGAGGCATCCAAAGGTCGGAGGTCATCCGAGCTTGTTGCTTGTTCAAAATAGAGAGTATTAACCTTCATATACTCTTGGTACAAATAATGGCAAGGTGTTTATAATTACTACTACGGTATATTATGGAATATTTCTGCACTTCCTGGAGAAGTATTGGAATTTGAAAATAATTGTGAACTTTTGACTAACTTTTTAAAAATTGGTGTATGTATTTCAAAATTCTTGATTTGTTCATAGCAATATTTCTAGTCAAATTCATGTACAATATGGTCATGGAAATCCAGGAAAAGTAATGTAATTTATTTAGTTAAACCCTGAATGATATCCACATAAATTTGTAATTTGTTCTTGCATTTTATGTGTGTGAAATATATGCTGAAATATATGCTTGCTGTTTCAAAATTAGTCCAATTGTTATATACTACATATTCAATTTGTTAAATGGTTATTTTTCATTTTTCAGATCAGTATGATGAGCCATATCTGAGTGGTGATGCACTGTTTGAACACCGGCAGCCTGAAACTGTTGCCGTGATGCACTGGATCCTGGAAAATGATTTCATCCTCTCCGCAAACCTCCACGGTGGATCTGTAGTTGCCAGTTATCCATTCGACGACAGCAATGAACATTTCATCTCCACCCAAATGCACGTACCAAATCCCAGTCCAGACGATAAACTTTTTAAAAACCTCGCAACCATTTACGCCAAAAGTCACCGGACAATGTTTAAAGGCAACGTTTGTCCGCTGGACAACTTTACAGATGGAATCACAAATGGTGCCAATTGGTATGATGTACCAGGTATACAATAATATATTATGTGTTTAAATAATGTACTTTTGTAATATGTGGGATCCATAATGTAAAGTTGACATTTACCATTTTTGCAGGAGGGATGCAGGATTTTAACTACGTACACGGCAACTGTTTTGAGATTACTTTAGAGCTGTCGTGTTGTAAGTACCCGGATGGGAAAGAATTGCAACAGCATTGGGAAGATAATAAAGAGGCATTGCTGACGTATTTGGAACAGGTGCGAATGGTTTCCGCAACTGATATAAAGGAAATGTTCAACGAATTTCAAACAAATGAAATTCATGACAGACTTATGTGATGAATTACTATTGGGTTACTTTTTTTTAGGTACATGTTGGAATTAAAGGTGTTGTTACGGATTCTGCAACCGGTCAACCGGTTGCCAATGCGACAATCCATGTGGGGAAGTTAGAAAAGGATGTGAAATCTAATAAAGGAGGAGAATTCTGGAGACTGCTTTTACCTTCAAATTATACAGTCAGAGTAACTGCTGAAGGGTGATTTATGTTTACTAAATATGTACCATGTTAGCATTATTTTATCCTTTGTTTTGGAAATTTTTCTTAACAATATTCGTTATTAGTCCAATATACTATGCAAGGTATTTATTTTACATTTCATTAATTTCATTTCCAGTTATAATGAACAACAGTTTGATGTGACTGTTGATGAAGCCTGGTCAAAGTTGTTGAATATTTCCCTCGCCCGAGAAGGTGTTCCCTTAGGTTTGTTAAAATTAAAATCTTGTGTTTAAAGTTTTGGTGTAATTTATTGATACCCTGTGAACGTTTGGCTGGTTTATTTAGCAGTTACTGCCGTTCAAGTGGAGAAACAGCCAGTGGCAATAAATACCTCTGGATCTGGAGTTAATTCGGGTTTCCTGAACGAGGACAACTCATTTTACACTCATCACAATTTCCAAGCGATGGAGAAAATATTGGTAGACTATGCAAAAATGTATCCGGCAATAACAAGATTGTACACTGTTGGAAATTCAGTTGAGAAGCGTCTTCTGTATGTGTTGGAAATATCAGATAATCCAGGAACTCATGAACCAGGTGTGCATTTTTCTGCGTTGTTGCTTCGTGTTTTTCCCCTGTATTTAAAAAATAACCGTATTATATAAAACTACGATTAACAAAACTAAAATACAATTTTGGTCAATCAAAGGTAAAATACTAATATGTAATACAGGGTGTTTTTGAACTCATAGTACAAACTCACACTGCTGTTACAGTGAATTAAGGTAATAATTATTCACCAATGAACCTAGGGTGTGTGTATGCTTCCATTTTCATGCCACAACTCAATTAAGCCATTACATTTGCCATTCAAGTATCCTAAACATTTGGCCTTGTAACTTTGTAATAGTGACCTTTAAACCCTAGGTTCTTTGGTGAATAATTGTTACCTTAATTCAATCTTACCACAATTTGAGTTTGTACCATGAGTTCATAAACACCCTGTATATTGATCAGTATGTGGTGGATTGTATTACATCAAATCTTGGGGACTCAAATGATATTTGTACTTTAGTACAATTGTTGAAGTAAATTAAGACAAATACACATTATTTATTTAGTGTTATTAATTTGTAATGATAGCGTTATTAATTTTTGTTTGCTCATTTGACACATTGTTTATGATGATATAGGGGAACCTGAATTCAAATACGTTGCCAATATGCACGGCGATGAAGTAACGGGCCGTGAGATGTCACTCCTGCTCATCCGACAACTCTGCGATGGCTACGGTCATAACGAAACCATCACGAAGTTAGTCAACAATACTAGAATCCACATAATGCCGTCCATGAACCCGGATGGTTATGAGCTTGCCAGTGCTGGTAATGACAGTTACAACTGAAACAACTGAAGCATAATTTACAAATGATTATTGTCTTTTATCCAAAGATGGGTTTCATAAAATGGGCCGTAACAACGCGCATAATGTTGATTTGAACCGCAACTTCCCCGATCAATACGGAGTCACGGACGATAACCGTGTTGCCGAACCCGAAACGGCATCTGTGATGAGGTGGATATTAGAATATCCTTTTGTACTTTCGGCCAACCTGCATGGAGGGTCTCTGGTGGCAAATTACCCCTTCGATGACAACAAGCAACAATTTAGCGGCGTGTACGGCAAATCGCCCGACGACACCGTATTCATCGAACTCGCGAAGACTTACTCGGAAGTAAGATTGGTTATGTTGTTTCGTGTTACAAGTGTGTTTATTGTGAACTACATTAAGTGTTTTTTGAAGGCTCATCCAACAATGTCCACAGTTACTACACCTTGTCCAAAATTCGGCGACGAAACATTTAAAGATGGCATTACGAATGGCGCCCATTGGTACGTTGTGCCAGGTAAGAACGAGATGAAAATACCATTAATGCTTTCCAAAATGGTCGTAACCTTTTTTGGTTTGACTTATTATATTATTGCAAACAAGTTGGCAGGGATTAGGAAGGTACATATTACTTTATTGCAGAGATTTTGGTTTTGATGTGATAGCAATTGCAACTGTTGTAATATGTTATATTTTAGAAAAGTTTGTTGTACATTCTATAGCAGTAGGTGATGCTGTATAAATCTTTTACAACACTTACTCGAGTAAATTTATAAAGTTGCCGTTAGATCGGCACGCGTGTGTATAAATTTACAAAAGCTTAGTTTGTGTTAATTTTTATGTAATAATTTCCAGGACAATGACAAGTAATGCCATTTCATTTTGCATTTTCAAGGAGGAATGCAGGATTGGAACTATTTAAATTCCAATTGCTTTGAAATCACGGTCGAAATGGGTTGCGATAAATTCCCTCGCGAAAGCGAACTCCGTCAACTTTGGTTGGACCATAAAGATTCTCTTCTGAAATTTATGCAAAGGGTGAGCACACTGATAATGTTTTGAATTGAATAGGAGTGACTTCCTTTGCTGATGGTGTCCTTTGAAATAATGTCATCGGCTAATAGGGAGCAAGGACAAATACTTTAACCATGTAATATATTCACGTGAATTGCATTTGTTAAACAGGTGCATAGTGGAATAAAGGGATTCGTATTTGACGAATCATCTGGGAAACCAATTGCAAATGCAACAATACACGTCAACGGTATTGATCACAATGTAACCAGCTTCACGTTCGGCGACTATTGGAGGTTATTGGTGCCTGGTTCCTACGAGGTTTCGGCATCAAGTAAAGGGTGAGATTTGTCATCGATATCAATACGATATTATGTTATAGCAAGGTTATAGTGAGTAATTTCCCCAGAATAAATTCAGAACTTTGATGTTTTCAGCTTTAAAATGCAGACGCTAAATGTGAGCGTGTCAGAATCGGAGGCCACGGTTTTAAATTTTACTCTTCGCCAGGACACTTTGCATCCCTGGATAATTGCAAATGACTATGGGATCATGGAGAATATAGAAAACCCTCGTTTCACTTCCAATCAAGAACTTGTGGCCTATTTAACGCAGTTAGATTCCAGTCAAGCGGATATTGTCGTGTTGAATGTGGTCAATTCGGATTCCGAAGACTTCGCGGATGACTTGTCCAAGTCGGTTTACTCCGTGATAATCAGCTCACAGGTGACTCGAAAAGTTGCTTAACGGTTGAAAAAGTGGTTTTGTGTAATTGTTTATTATTTAATTTAAGGCTGGAGCACCGCACGAAGATAAATTACACGTCGCTCTTATAGGTGGACTGAACGGATCGCAGCCAGTTGGCCGAGAGTTATTACTAAGGCTTATCAGACATCTAATTGAAGGTTTGCCGTTTGTTTTGCATGGAAACTAATAGTTAATTGCAGTGTTTCTGATGACGATGTGTTGGTGCAAAAGGTCACCGCAGGAACGACACGCAAGTGATGCAGATTTTTGAACAAATTGTGCTGCACGTCATACCGGCAGCTGATATGGATGGATTTGATGCAGAGAACTCGGGGATGTGCTCTCATGAATTGGCCCAAACGTATTTCAATTCTCCTCAAGATCAGTTTGCAGATAATAAGGTTATAGGATTTAGTGGTATTTTCAGTTGAATTTTTTGGAAAATATTTGTTTTAACCAGTTGGTTTTTCCACATTTAAAGGATACACCACCATATATCAGGGCTTTAATGAACTTGTTTAGTGCTACGAGATTCGATGTTGTTTTGAGCATCGAAGGAGCTGGAGAATTTGTACGGTGAGCACCTGACAATGGTAGTTTTTGGGTCAAGATGGCAGGGATTTACTGTCCCGTAACAACCAGAAATAATCGTATTTTAGCACTGGAGGTTATTTATTTTGGAAGTGTATTGTACATGGAAAAAATATTAGTTTTTCAAATACAAATCAAAGTGTGATCAGTTTAATGGTGGGTTTCTGCAGCGTTGTTGTCAAAAACCACCTTTAAATTGAACAAACTTCAGTTCTTGTATGTACAACATTTCTGTTTGGGTTATATTTTATTGCGTGTTTATATACAATGATTGGTTTATGTTTCGGCAAATTGTTCAACTATAATTATACAACTGTTTGAACCAATTAAGAACTGAAGTTTGCTCATTTAAAGATGGTTTTTGAGGAAAATACTACAAAAATCAACCATTTTATTAGATTAAACAGACTGGTTTGCATTGCAATCTTGAGCCAAGCAGCAGGGAATGTACAGAAAATAATTCCTTTTCTCTATTACTTACAGTTATCCTAACGATGAAAAGATACGCTCAAAAAATTACACCGTGGCCGATGCAACTTTAAAATATTTGGCAAATTCATACGCGATGGCACATCCTCACATGATGAACAATGTATCAATGTGCAGCGATGATGCACCTTTTGGAGTCCACGAAGGCTCTGACATTTTCAAATCGGCAACCCACACTCTCCTGGATCATGTTTACTCATTGTATGGATCATATGCTGTAAGATGGCCCGTTTCATAACTTCATCGTCCAAATTAATTCAATGAAAACAGGATTGAATGCTAATTTTTAACATTTCAGGTTGCAGCACATGTTGGATGTTGCATGTTCCCTGTGGAAACTTCCCTACCTGAAATTTGGAAAGATAATCTGCACCCGCTGATGTCATTTTTGTTGGCTACAACGCAAGGTTACTTTGAACAAAATATACATTTTGTTGTGATAGTTAATCTAACTGCTGTTTTTTTTTTTGACGATATGTAATTGTGTAAAGGAGTTCAAGGGGAAGTTACAGACAAAAAGGGACTTCCTTTGCCCGACGTTGAAGTAATGTTGGTGGGTTTGGACCGGCCTCTTCCACTGACCAAGAACGCTGCATTTTTCAAAACTGTACTTCCTGCTGGGACTCACCAAATAAGATGTAATGGTTTTAATCTTATTTACATTATTTTGTGCAATAATAAACCATGGGGAAAATTATGGATTTCAGTTGACGCACCTGGTTACGATGTTCGTCACGAGTCCGTCAACATCTCGCCAGGCAAGATGACTACCATGAAGATTGTTCTCGATGAAGTTGCCGATCAAACTTTATCTTACCACAATTACACGGCAATGGTGAATTATCTGAATAATGTAACTGCCACTTATCCCAAAATTACTTACTTGCACAGGTATTATTTATTATTTAATTGATGCAGTTATATCTGCTAAAAATTGTTTACAAAATAATTCTGATTATATGCAGCATTGGAAAAACTGTGAAAGGAAACGACATATGGGTTTTGGTAATTGGAAAGGACCCTCAAGGTCCTAGCCGTATGGAGATACCTGAAGTGAAATTGGTCGCAAATCTTCTCGGCAATCAGCTTTTAGGAAGGGAAATTTTACTGGAACTCGTTGAGCATCTCGTGTCGCATTATATTTTAGATTCAACGATACAGCGAGTACGTGACTAATTAATATTACTGTGAAATTATGGTATAATATGTAACCGATTGACCATAACGTATATGTTTAGATTTTAGACACCACAAGAATTCACATTGCACCATCACTGAATCCAGACAGAGCTGAACTTGTGGAATTGTCTTGTCAGTCCATCCAATGGTCCAACACAACTAACCTCAACAACGTTGACTTGGACACTAATTTTCCTGGTGAATTAATCAGTATTAGGGTGTCTACTGTCACGAGATTCCTGGATTTCCTAGAAAAGTAATTAATTTTGAAAATGGTGATGGAAATCCTGGAAAGTATTCTGAATACCTGAATATGTATTATAATTAATTGCTGAATTTCATAGTAATGATGTGCCATGTCTCATTTTTTGGTGTGATTTTAGTTCACAGGGAGGACTCTTCAAATGTAATTCAGCCTGAAACCAGTGATATTATGAATTGGATGAAAGCCGTGCATTTTGATCTGTCCGTCGCGTTGTTCACGGGCTCTCGGGTCGTAAGTTACCCATTCGATTGCCCACCCCCTGGTTCCTCTTCATCTTCAGAAATGGAAGAAATGATGCACGGCCATCAACATATGAACAATATGAAACGAGATGCGATGTCTAACAACACGCAAACCCTTGATGAACCCATGTTCCGAAATTTGGCCAGGGCGTACGCCAAGTTTAACCCGGCCATGTCCGGTGGATCACTTGGCTGCCCCGAATCTCCTAGTAAGTTTAATGGTGTAAAAAGAATACAGTTTAGTTGTATAATAACTTCAAAATTATTAGAGCAAAAGTAAATGGTAATTTACACAGAACGTAAAGAGATGTTATCAATGCTCAGATGGTTATATGTTAGATATAAAGTGTACAGTGTCATGACATTGATGTAATTAGTCAATAACAGTTTAAAATGAGCTTAGTAATTATAAAACAATGACGTTCCTTGTTTATATAATGGTTTAATTACCTGATGGTGGTTACGTAAGCCAAATTATAGGGATAATATCTTATGTTTTGAATTTTTGACCCCAAAATGTATTTTATAAGAATTATATATGTTATTTTAGGCAGAACATTTAGTTTCTTAACAGTGCATTTGTATTAATTCAGATGCTACATCTGACGATGGAGTTATTAACGGAGGAGTTTGGAAACCCCATAAAGGCAGTATGAAGGTAAAACAATGTACAAACTGAAAGGTTTGCTTGTCTGGTATTAATTATTGTATTATTTCCAGGATTACAATTATGTTGTGGCCAAAACATTGGAATTGTCGGCATATCTTGATTGTTCCAACTGCCCGCGGGAAGCCGATTTGAAGGACATCTGGCATAATAATAAGGAATCTTTGTTGGCTGTTATAAAGAAGGTGAACCTGGCATGATTAATTCCAATGATATTTTGTTGTGCTTAAATTAATTCGTTTTACTTCAGGCGCATCAAGGCATTCATGGTAAAGTATTGGATGATCTTGGCGTACCGCTGTCCAATGCCAAGGTTTTGATCAAAGAATTAGGAATTGAAACATTGACGGACAAAAATGGTGCCTTTAGGAGAATATTGCCACCTGGTGAATGGACTGTAGTGGTTGATGCGAGTGGGAGTGCTCAAGAAACAAAGGTACATATGTACTTCTATAAGTGATATTGTCATGGTTCCTATCCTACTTTTAGATGGAAAATGTAGGGTACCCACCAAGAGCAGTTTATTACTGGTTTTTAAACTTCAAAATATAGGTTTTATCTTGGTTTTATGGATTCCATACTTGGAAACATAAACAGTTTTATAGATTTAACTGTATTAATAATTTTTAAAGATATAAATGATATAATTATAACTACGTTTGGTTACAAGTTCGAGGATATAAAAATGCAAGTTTGTAATTTTACAAAATCATATTCAGCAAATCCAGTAATTAATATTTACTTATGTAAATACATTGCTTTGTATTTGTATTCAACAATTTTCTGGGTTGTTAGTGGTTTTTCAAGTTTTTGCAGCATCAGTCACAACATTAACAGGGTGTCTACTGATACTGGAAATCCTGGAATTATACTGGATTTTTCTATTGTCTTTGAAATCCTGGAAATATACTGGAATTTTTTCTTAATCCGACACTTTACATAATTTTGTTTATTGGTTTCTGTGTTCCTCTTCTAATTTGCTTGGCTCAAAATGTCAATTTAGCATGAGACTTTTGAAATAGCATTATTCACTCCACTAATTCGTTAGTTTTTAAGGGATTAATATGGTTTGGGTCCTGGAAAAAAGTTATAAATATCCTTGAAAATACTGGAAATATACTGGAATTTTGAAATGAAAATTTAGTACACTCCCCCTGATTAACAATATTTTGTATAAAATACAAAATGTAGGCTTTTATAGGCTTCAAAGGCTATTTCAAAGAATATCAATTTGCGAAATTTCAGTGTAGGCTATAAAAGTTCAGTTGGACGTGTGAAATATGAATATATCAGATATTGCATAAATTAGATTAATTATTGAAGTAAATATTTGTACAGCTGGTGACTGTTAATGAGGACACGTCAACTGGAATTGCATTCAAGTTGACGAACGATGATACTATTGCAAATCTTCCAAGACAAGTTTTTATCATATTGTTAGGTAAGAAGCACTTCAATTTGATTGGTCATATTTGTTTCTGGAAATTTATGCAAACACTGACCAGCAATTTCAATATCAGGTGGAATTACGATGGTCATATTGATCGTCGCGTTGTGCGTGTACAGTCTGTACGTGAGAGAGAAACGCAAAAAGGATTACGGTTTCCACCAGATTAATGGTGAACGGAGCAGCTTATTTGAAGACGAAGATGACATTGATGTGTATTCAGCCAAGAAGAAAGATTTGGCAAAACCTTTTGCGAACGAGTACCACGATGAATCCACTTCGGATTCAGAGGAGGAGGAGCATTCAAATGGCCATAAGCGGTAAAAGCCGATTTGGAAGTAGTAAGAAGTTTATGTTAAAAATGTGATAATAATTCCATGCACCTATTTTTAAATATCGTAAGAGATTTTTACGGGATTGGGTTTTATGATTTTTTTCCACACAATTTTATATCGAATTATCACGTGCACAACATTTTATTTTCAAGCTGCAATTGCAACGCGGTAAATGATCTCTGCATTTATTCAAAGTTGGAAGAATGATCTGCAACGTTGCGCTTATTTTTTGTGGATGTTCAAAAAAGAATTTTGATAAGTTGCATCACCTGTTGGTACGTAGATGATATATTCCTTTAAAAAATTATGTTCAATTCAATGATGGAAGTGAAATTTTAGAGTTTAACTTTTATACTGTTGTACTCGATTATTTAGGTACATGAAATTTTACATTTATTGATTTATAAACTTGTTAGATTAATTATTACAGCATCGCAAAAACGATACGTATAAAAATATTTATTTACAGTTGTAAAATAAAACTATTAAATTAACATCAGTTGTCTGAATTCATCTGTGAATTGGTGTAATATCTTTCATCTCTGTGTTTCAGCGTAGTTTTAAGATTGGATCGGTACAGCGGCTCGGGTTTGTCTACGTCTTCGGGTCGGTCATAAACCGTACTGATGATGGTATTTGTTCGTGGTTTCTTCAGTGGAAATCGGACCAGTTTTTCTCCGTGATACCTGAAACGAAGATAATACAGGTAATGTATTTTATTACATTCTTTAATTAATAACCGAAATCCTGTTTGAAGAATACTTGGAAAGTGCGGGTGAATTAAATTTATCCATGGGAATTACAAAACATTTAAGGGTGAAGTGACACGGTTTTGTAAGGTCTACTGATACTGGAAATCCTTCAAATACTGGACGGTGTAAGGCCTACTGATACTGGAAATCCTTCAGATACTGGACTTTTTTCTTAATCCTGGAATATGTATCATTTTTGACACTTTACATAATTTTGTTTATTGATTTCTGCGTTCTTCTAATTTCAAAGTCCATCGTTCACTCCACTTATTCACCAATTTTTAAGGGATTAATATGATTTGTGATGTAATTATCTTTCACTTTGTGTATTTTGTGTCCTGGAAAAAGTTATTTAATATCCTTCAAAATACTGGATATATCCTGGAATTTTGAAATGAAAGTTTAGTAGACACCCTGAATTACATTTACACTCATGTCGATTTATATATAAACTTGGTACCCAAAATAATTAGTTTTTTCATGGCTTTTCTTCATTGTTTTTGTTCATACATGTACGTTAAGTTTCAGGGTACCGTGTCACTTCAACTTTAATGATTTTCATTTAGACATGAATTGTATGAGTGCTACATGTTTTACTCTCAAAATATACATATAGTATAATGGCTTTTAAGTATTCTAATGCCATCAAACGCCACCAATACCCAAAGCCTTTTTTATCACGCGGATTCTGTCCATCGTTTTCCAAAGCCACCGAGATTCCGGCCGACCTTCGACCGAGCCCCTCTCCATCTTGCCATCCTTGTTTCTCCATAACTTTTCTTCCAATCCCCTATAATCGTTCAGATTAGCATACTTCAGTGTATTAGCATCACACCGATTCAACCGTTCCCTCTTACCCTCGTGTGCTTTTCAAACCTCCCTATCGATTTGTCAAACACACTTTCCGTTGAAGTTCCTGCCCTCAATCTCTGTTCACGTCTCATGGTGATGAAGTCCCTCGCATCTTTATCACCGGCACCTTTTGATATAAAACCTTATATTTTTATCAATGTTCCATTGATAGGCAAATAGTTGGCGGGTTTGTCACCTGGTTCGTAATAACCGCTCATGTCGACATCCCAATCGTCTGAAGTCCTTTGATCAAAATCTCCTTCTAGTTCATCCCAGTGCTGTGCATCTGTGTAGAAGACCAATCCAGAACCTCCTTTCTCCCATTTCAACTCGATCTCTTCCTCGAATAGCCTTTCTTTTGTCCTATCTTGGTCCGTTACGTCTTCGTGAAGCGCTTCGTGTCTCTCCCATTCTTCGCAGCCATCATCATCCTAAGTATATGTATTAAAATACGATTTGATAAGTCTGTTTCTTTTACTTATACAGGTGCCAATTTAAGGATTACAAATGGGCATGTCACTTTATCATTCATGTTATATCTTCTGAAGTAGTAAGTAATGAAGAACACCATCTGAGTTACTGCCAGTCTGCATGTTTATTGTATGAAGTTCAGGAGTACAGTGTATAGATACTGGGGAAGGCAGGATATTTATACCATGCAGAACAAAGGAACAAGAACTGGTTATTTCGCAACCATAACAGTAATTAGAATATAAGAAAGTGCAAGTAACAATTCCAAGAACAATTATACAATAACAAGTATTATGCAACAACATCAGGTTATAACAATTCATTACCTCTTCCGATTTGGCCTCATCTTCCACCGCATCCGCTTCAACTTCAGGTTCGGGAGACTTTTCAAGGTACACATTACTTATAGTTTGTCCTCTGGCACTTTTAACACGTTTCAAGTCCAACTCTTGGTCATACCACTCTTGGTCATACGCACTGGTTGTTGTCACGTCCACCAATGCGGTGTGCGTACCGTAATCGTAGAATACGGAGCCGTACCTTCGGTTTGGGTTACGGGCAAAGACGAGACCCAGTTTCCCGATAAGGTTGGCGGGCAATCTACATGTTCGAATGTGTTCCAAGAAAATAGATGTAGGTGTGCCTACGTTGCCATTTGGCATTAGAATAGGAGGATTTAGTTCGGGGAGGTTCTTGAGGTCCGCGGCGGTGAAATGTTCCCGGTCCGGGTCAACTTGGCCTTCTTGTCCGCGTGTTTTGAACTGTTGCTGTGCATCTGGAAATTAATGAATATACCTTCAATAATTTCAGGATGTGTCACATATTTTAATACATAGATTTGTATGTAAATTGGAATTGAGGAAATGGTTTCCCTTGCGCTAAAAAGTGGATCATTCCAGTTTATAGTAAATGGAAATTGTGGGAGGTGCACAGAAAGTTTTCAGAACAGGGTATGAATGTGTATTTAAATAGCTAGTAATATTTACATATAATTATGTGTACATTTCTCAATGGGAAAGTGACAAACTAATTTTATTTCTCTGAAAAGAAATGTGGATCAGGATGTAAAATTCAAACTAGTACATCTAATTCACGTTTCTTAGAAGTTGGTGTCAATACAATGATATGGAAAATATGTGATTTGTCTTGTTTCCTCTTCCCAAACCAGTCATCCATATATCACATTGGGTTCCTTAAATTATAATGCTGGACCACGTGATATCTTGGTGACATTTTGATTTATAATAGCTGAAAATTAAAAGAAAAAATACTTATTAAATTATTATATAGATAGATAGATACCTGATACGTCTTCGGTCACTTTAATTCTGCTAATGAAACATCTGGAGGGCAAACTTTCCCCTTTGATGTCCAACCAATGCATTTTATTGTACAATTCCACGAACTGGTTGCATCGTCTGGGGAGGAGTTTGGCAACACAACAAGTCGAACTGTTTACGACCTCTTCATTATTTATCTTCGGTTTCGGCTCTTGTTGATGAAGTTGATCGACAGGTTTGGAAGATTCCTTGTTTTGCTTTTGCTTCACCTCGGGCCGATGTCGAAAGTGGAAACATACAAACCCTTTGGTTTCGATGAATTGCGAAAAGAAATTTCGCAGATCTCGAGAATGGTACGATGCAGGAATGTTATTAATAATAACAAATGCGAATGCGGACATTTAAAATATTTAAAATGTCACATAATAATCTGTAGCTTGTTATAGGATGTATAAAAAAATAGGAAATCGGGATACAAACGTACTAAAATCCGCGCTGTACGTTATGACGTGTTTATTTTCGCATATGCATCGAATTGTGTACGATGCGACCCTAGCGGCAGGTTGAAGAACTACTTTTTCGCATGCCTTTTTCACCGGGTTATTTTATCGGTCGCTTTATTCACTTTCTGACTGATCAGTTCAGTTTTTCAATAAAGACTATGATAAAGACGAGCAATTTTTAAGATGCAATTCAACGTCTCGATTACATTTAATCTTAATTAAAATTTAATTAAGATTCAGAAAGCAGTCTACTTATTGGTTTTAACAGAAGATGGCGCCACTAAATACAGGCTTGTAAAAGCATGCGGATCGGGAAATTTTGCGATCGGATCCGCTTTCGTCTGTAATAAAACTAATTACCGCTTTATCGCAAATTAAGGACACAAAAAACAATAAAGAAATATGAGAAATATAGTATGTTAGTGCTGTTCATTTTTTGTATTGCTCATAGTATTGATTGTTTGCATATGCGCGCGGATCGAGAAAATTTCCGTCGATCCGATCCGCAATATTTTTAGATACAATTGTCGACATTTATGAAATGAATCGCCAAAAACAACCTAAGTAACTTCACTAATATATAAGTAAACGTGAGATTGGGACGGATGCATGAAATATAGTCTTTATTTCAGGTAATTATTGGGGTTTTAACGGAAAAGTATAGCGCACTACTTTTTCTCTCGATCTCATGGCGGATGGCTTTATCGATCAGCTGTCAAAAGACAGCAAAGCCAGCTGAGCTGGTGGCTGGTTGGTTACAAATGATGAAACGGACGAGAGAAACGCCAGAGAAACCGAGCAAGAAGCAACTGTCGACTGAGGATTTTGACAAGGCAACGATTTTACTACAAGAAAGGAACGCAATAAGCAGATCAGTGTTGCCAAAGTGAACTGAAAATGGGGACTTGATTGTTATATGAAATTTTTGGCTGATCGCATTGTGTGCGATAAAATAATATCAAGTGGATGCTCTCGGTCTCGATCTACGCAAATGGCGTTGGACAGTACATATAGAATCGCATCGGTGGTTTTTTGACTTTTATACTAATTTAAAATCTACGTTTGTGGTCCCGATTCCTTGATGAAATTAGCAGCGGTTTTTGTGACTGGGATTTGGAAATTTAATGGAGGGCGTCGGCGAATACGAATATTGCACCAAAGATCTCATAGGACATGGCGCATTCGCCGTTGTCTTCAAAGGACGACACAAAAAGGTAAAATATTTCATGGTTTTAGGCTGTTCGTGTATCGTATGCTTTGTTCTTGTTTGCACAATGTCGATGGGTTATTTATTTAAGGCGGATTTTTTGAAAAAGGTAACATCACGCCATCGTTGGATTTTTTGACGCGTGACGTCATCACGGTTTTCTGGTTTGATGTTGAGAATAATAAAAAAAAGATGAGATACGGTTTTAATTGTTGAATTCAGGTTACATTTTTGCCATGTGATGCAATGGTTTATTATGTGACGTAACAGTTTTAATTGTTGCATGAATGGACATGCAGAATTTTATTCAGTTTACTGAAAAACCTTATATAGTGCGTCTCAACTCAAGGTTGCAGCGTTCCTCATTGATTTCTTGCTTTATTGAGCTAAAATTGAAACCAAAAAAACTTAATGGTGCAAAATTGATGTAACACACTTAATAAAGTTAATTGATGTGTATATTCCCATATTTTACTTAGGGATTATGTGTTATTAGTTTTTAACAATCGTTGAAATGTGCAATCTTGAGTTGAGACTCACTATAATAAATAAAAATGGACAAAATGATGGATTGATCTTGCCAAGTGGTGCAATTATTAACCACATGAATTTTAATCAATACTAAATTTTCTTACTAAAATATATGGTCCATGAAAGTGATTTGAAAAATCTGGAATTATAATAAATAAATAATCATTTTTTCAAAAAACTTTATTGGGATTTTTTGATGAGTAATTGTTAGCCACTCAACACGACAGTTATTGGACACACTTTATGTTTTAATCAATATTGATTTATATGTCCAAATAAATGACAGGAAATTTTACATGGATGATTTGATTTATAAATACAATTTTAGTTACATTTTTAAAAGTGGTGCAGTTATTGGACACTTCAAAATGTGTGGAAAAGTTTGTCCGTTTAAAGTTTTCTTTAATCATTTATTTGTCAATTCAATGAGTGTTCTAATAAAGTTTATCTTTGTTGTGTTGACTTTCACCCCTGAATTTTTTTGTTTTGAAAGTTCATTTTCTTTCTCCATTTCCGGGTTTATTATCAAAAATAATATAAAACATTTGCTTCAATGTGAAATCCAAACACGTTTAAGTCTATGTTTATTTTATTCGTTTTGCGCAATTGTTGTATTTTTTAAGGTTATCGCAGGTGTTGTTATAATAAAAGATATACAAAGTTTAACTTTTTTTGTGACCCAAGGTCAAAATCCGTTTTGCACCATAGTTGAATTGGAAAATACAGATTGTGTCATTTCACAATTTCACGGACGAAAAATCATATGTTGCACACCGGGTATTGTGTATATTAATTAAGCCACTCCCACCTGGATTCAAGTTCTTGTTGAAATTCAAAATGGCGACTTTTTTGTTATGTTATGTTTTGTTTGTTTTAATTGATGCCAGCATAAATATACTAGCTAGTACTTCAAAAAACGAAAGTAGGACATCGTTAAATAATACTGCTTTCTGTCTTCAATATGGTGCTAGAAAATTTGGGAGAAAACTGTGTCACTGAACAGAGAAATAGAACCAATGTTTATTTTTTTGTAGGGCAGAAAGTAGGCGTAACTTGGGGTGAGAAAAAAATCCATAATTCCGGTCTTAAGTGATACATTGGTGATACTTATGGAAAATTTTCTTGCCCAAAAGTAGGTTTAGCTAAACTGTTTTATTGTTAAAATTTTCCAGTATTAACTTCCAATATTTTTATCATTTCATATACAATTTGTGAAGTAGGCCTAATGTTACTTTGCATCAAATTTGTGAAGGTCACGTGACATTGAAGGAATTCGGGTGTTGGATCGATGAACGTGATGTGCCATTAATAAAGAGGTTTTGTTATAAATAATAGTGGTGAAATCAGTGTGACCTGACACCTGAAAGTTCAATCATATTTTAATTAAGTAATAGGCCTATGATAAATTAAAACGAAGACCTCATTGTATTTTTGAATTAGCAATATTATTTAAAATAAAATATGAAGATACTTAGCTTGTTAACAAGAAAAAGTAATATTTTAGGAAATGGTTTGTTCTAATTTTAATATAATTATTAAAATATGGGAAAAATGTGTGAATTTGTAACAATAATTTAAATTGTAAAAGTATAACAGGTAATTAACAATTAATTTCTAAGTGACAGGTGTAAAAACAAGTACATAAAGAATTTAATAAGACGAATGTGGTAAATATTGATTTGTGTACTGTGGCATTTTTTTAATGTAAATTTTGCAGCGCCACCTGGCCATAAAGTTGAAATCCCATAGGTGCAGATTACAGCTGCGTCGATCCCAATTTCATTTGTGTCTGTTTAACATCATTAAATCGGGCGTAAATTGAATAGTTAATTGCAAGCTGTGTAGTTTGAATGGTTTCAATCGAACGTTTGTTCGCGTTTGTTCATTCCGGCCGCCAGGCGGCGCTGCTGTTGAACGCCCAAATAGCTCGTATAGTGAGTGTTCTTTGTTTGTAATGAAAGCCGTATCGAGGGCAAACCATGGAGCAAACTGAGCAATTTGCCCAGCGTAAACTGCATCGATTTGATTCTTATTTCGACGGGGTTTTCTATGCAGGCTTTCTCTTTGTTTGCCAAGAAAGGATAGTCGATGGTTTGACGGAGGTTAGCGACTTTTGGCAGCGGGAAAAATGACGGCCATTTTTTTTTTCGCTTCTTGTTTGAACATATACAAGTGCGATGAACCGTTTTGTTTTCCGAAATAATATGCCGAAAAACAAACGACAAAGAGTGGCAAATGTGGTCGTGCCTTTTATAAAGTGTATATTGTGGATGATTGCGTGACTTTTCACTTGGTGCCAAACGAGATTTGGCAGTTTGTTGATTCTGTAGACAAAGTGTAATCGGCACGGTTGGTGCGCGTGACGTCACGACCAATGGCTGAGCGTCATTTGGTGGGTGCGGCACGCCATCTGTACGTCAGCAATCAAGGTCGTGGTCTTCCCATATGTTGTGCAACAAAATATATACGATTAAAAGTTTGATTGTTGTGGGAATAATATTTGTTAAAAGGGTTCACTTTGTTGCTTTTTTTGCAGTTTCGTAATTTATTTATTTGTTTCATTGCAGAATCACAATTCGGTGGTTGCCATCAAAAGCATCACTAAAAAGAACCTCTCAAAGTCTCAAAACCTGCTGGGAAAAGAGATTAAGATCTTAAAGGTGAGGATATATACACGTCTTCAATTTGAGTTCCCTGTTTGAATTTAGTTTGTAGGTGTATTGTTATATTTTTCTGTTATGTTTTATTTTGTGTGGGTGGGTAGGTGGGTGGAGCTATATGTATGATTCAATAAGGAAAGTGAGGTCATCTCCAGTTACTATACAGGATCTTGCAACTTGTGTGGTTTATGTCAATGTTGGGCATTTTGAAGGATAAATGTCATGTATAATTTGTGGCCTTCTGATGTTGAATTTGTTTCTTTTTTAATGTTGAAATGTGTTATGCAAAAGTATCGTGTGACTAATTGTGGTTTAATCTTGGTTGCTATGATCTAAAATGGTTCATGTATAGAATGGCCGGGTTTAAATTACGAATTTTGCCTGGTAACGTATATAATAAGCTACAGTCGTTACCCGTATGTTTTGGTTCACTCTGACCTTGATAAGAAATGATAACAGTGATGACAAGGCAATAATAGCAACCATGATTAGTCAGCACAGATCATCTGGTTAATAACCTTTTTTTAGTTCGAAATTCGACACAAAAATATAGTGCGACTTAAAACTTTTTATGCGTAGAAGATGGGACAAAATGGCGACAGAAACAAACTAAAAATTGGTAAAAATGAGCAAATGTGTTCCATCATATTTGTTCCATGCTCATGAACACTATTTCAAAGTTCTTAACATGTAATTAATGCACAAATTGAAACGCAATAATACATGTATTTTTTAAAATTGTCTTGTTTTACTTGTTAAAAATATTTTGTAAAGTCACTGAACTTGTCAATTTGAACAGATATATTTTGGTACTTTTGAATTGTTTGTAGTATTTTAAATAATTTTTAACTATGAAATATTGTAAATACTTTTGAACTATGTCATATTTGAATACTATTGAACTGTGTAATATTTTACATTTTGGGAATGACAAATGATGGGTCAATATATTGCAGACCTTATAATGTTATATAAGTAATGTAAGGACGAAGAAATGGTGGGGTTTAGGACAGTGACGTCACCGACTATGATGTCCAATTGTGAGTAATATTTATAAATAAATACTTTTTTTGTTGCAGGAATTGACGGAACTACATCATGAAAATGTGGTGGCCCTGCTTGATTGCAAGGTAATAATCATTTGGTTTGAGGCTTTAATAAGAGTGCAACTGTCAACGGTCGGTCGTTGACAGTGGTCTGTCACGTGACTAACAATCATTACAGCTGTTTAGTCTGCCATGTGCTCCTCCAACTTTGTGCCCATGTGCGTTTTTTGGGAAAAGCTGTTGGAAAATGTACAATTGAACCCTTCCGTTGCTCCTCGCATCTACTGCCATCTAGATAGATATAGACAGAGTGGTGACTGGGTGATGTTGCCAAGTTCAACGAACTACTTTTTTCCTCCACTAGGTCGTTTATCCTTTATCCTTTCCCCCGAGGTCGTCTAGCTCTATGGACACTGTAATTGAGCACTTTTTTTTGTATCTCGCTAATTTAATATAATCTCGATTACTGCGTTTTTAACATAATGTAAATCCAAATAATTGTGTGCAATTTGTTACTTTTCAAGATTTTAATCGTGCATTTATGTAATTTCTTTTTCTGCTTAGTACCTTGAACTTTCTTTTATATAATTAATTATAAGTAATTTTAGGTTGGCACCAGTCCTGAAAATATTTTTAAAATTATAATGAAATTTGTCAGGGGATTTCATTTTTGTTCAGGTAAAAACACATTTATATTTTATAAATTACAATTTTTGTTTGACAAATGAGAAAGCTTTTGTTCAGATTCTTTATTGAGATACATTTAATAGAATAAAATAACATAATATTTTATATTAGAAACAACACTTCAATTCATCTTTAAAGGAGAACTATCGCGTTTTTGCAAGGACCCTTTATAATTACACTTATGTGAAGTAAGCCAAATATCATAGTTGGTTTCTGAATGAAATCTCAAACAAACATTTGTATTACGAGCAATCGACGATTTCAGTTTCGTCGCATTTTGTTAAAAACGTGCTGCTATGGGGAACCTGCAGCGTGCAAAACCTATTCGACAATGTTGTGGATAGAATGTGCAACCCCACTACCAAAAGCGTCGTAGCGTTTGTCGTGCAACTTTCTTGCACGAGCTGCGCAAGAGAGTTGCA
>JAQIWR010000178.1:0-26451 GCA_034695945.1 Glomeris hexasticha
TACGGGTTCGATACCCGTTAAATAGCATCGATACGGGTTCGATACCCGTTAAATGGCATCGATACGGGTTCGATACCTGTTAAATGGCATCGATACGGGTTCGATACCCGTTAAATAGCATCGATACGGGTTCGATACCCGTTAAATAGCATCGATACGGGTTCGATACCCGTTAAATGGCATCGATACGGGTTCGATACCCGTTAAATGGCATCGATACGGGTTCGATACCCGTTAAATAGCATCGATACGGGTTCGATACCTGTTAAATAGCATCGATACGGGTTCGATACCTGTTAAATGGCATCGATACGGGTTCGATACCCATTAAATGGCATTGATACGGGTTATATACACATAAATACGGAATTAACACTGTTCGATACGGATTCGATACGGAATCGGTACAGTTCGATACACTTCCGACAGATTAGGCTTATCTCGATTGCTCGTGTCCCAAGTAAACGATGCTCTTCCTCAGCTCGCTTACTTTTGACACAAACGGCGTTCCATACCGTTGTAATGTTAATACTTTTGGCCATTACGGCGTTCCATAGATTGTGCCAGACTAGCTAGTCGAGCAACAATTGGCGGGAGTTTTAAACATTGAAACAGTTGGGCTATCGTAGTTTTCGTAGCAAATGATGTGAATTTTCGCTTAAGACCAAAGGTTACGACGTTATACTGTAAGTATTTAAATGTAAAACGTGGGCTAATAATTACGGTTATACGCAGAAGTTGAATGGTTTTGAACTATCGCGAATTTCTTAATACATCCAATTGAGAAGTTCTATAGTTTTTCGTTGCACACAACATATATTTTTTTATTTTTAGCCGGACTGTCCCTTTAATCGTCTCAATTTTCGTTAATTATTTCAGCCATTGGTGCAATAAATACATATTTATAGGAAGAAATGATGTTATCTTTTGGACATTTTAAGTAGGTTTAATTGGACCAGAAAATGTTTTTTGTCTTGTGACATAAATAAAAATGTATACATACTTATTAGACGTACACTACATGCTTGAAGTGGGTAAATTATACTGTTTTCATACTAACTATTAATATACACTAGACATAATATTCACATGTATACAAAAATATTCACTGGTCTAATTGACACACTAATGCAACTCCACGCTTTATCCAGTGCTTTACTGGTGCAGCAGTTGGAAGCAAGACAGTCAAGACAAAGTTAGTCGAGTGTCCAGTAGTGGACAATGTCCCATACCGTTCACTGGTTTTATACAAAGGGCATTCGTACCTTTCCCCTTTCCTCAGATTCTTCTTTAATGTTGGTTGTAACCATATTGGAGGCATTGCATCCCAAAGAACCTTTGAATGTTGTTCAGCTAAGACGAATCTAAAATAAATTAAGTAGTAGTGCTATAATTTAATATTGCAATAATTATTATATTTTAAAACATTGGTATACATAAGATGATAAACAACTCACTTGATTCGGTCCCATCTTGCACCTTCCAGAAATAAGCCACCGATGTAAACACCATCAGTAGGTGATGTCTCAGATGTGTCACTCCCCATAACCTAATTGAATCGCTTGTATTATTAGAAATAAAGTAATATATTTCCAACGAATGGATTGATTGAATTACCACAAAGTCGAAAACAAGCTGGTCTATCGGGATTGTGTACTTTCTGGCATAATTCTGCATTACGCCCGTAAAAAATGCTTGTGTAAAATATAATCCTGGCAGCCAGAAAACAGTAGGCTTCCCATTTTCATACCAGTTCTAAGAATGCAAGACAAAGCACACTCAGGTTCATGCACTTCATGTTTATATAAAACGAATATTTGAATACATGGATGTCCAAAATGGAGTACTCCAACTCTGAGTTTAGTTGGATATAAAATATTATAATTATGAAATAACAACTGTTTCAATTAAATTTATGTACAGCTCTACTATCTATCCAATGAACTTGCACAAATCAAGGCATTTATGTATATCACAATTTAACTTGCTCATTCGAGCCAATTGGCAGCTGTAATCCCAGTGAACCCAATTTCCCTAACTTTTCAATGGGTCTAATGGTCCTAACGAAATTCCAATGGCCCTAACAGAGTACAGTATACCCAATAAATGTTCCTAAATGGTCCAATAAGCCCAACACTGTAAACTATAAAGAATGGAAAACCAAAAAAATCAAAAAACAGAATAAAACAAAAACAAAACTGGATGAATGGTGTCGTTGTGCCAAACTTATGCTTGTATGTGGCATATATCTATTGGTCATATTGACAGAGCATAATAATAAAATCCTATGACTTACCCTCAAGGATGTTACTCTATCCATCAGATCAGAAATATAACTTCCTAGGGGTTTAAGCGAAGGATACGAATGATTCAACCACATAGTAGGGATTTTCCCTACGAGCAGGCTACTGGCAACACTTTCCACATCATTTGTCATCATTTCCAATCCTTCAAATGCTTTAATCAAGCTCTGAAGACTTGCTGTAATAACTTCCAGAAGTCTGCATGGTAGAATTAAAACGGCTACACATAACCAAATTTCCTTGCTCAGCTGTGTGCAATGCATGCATGGTTATATTGGATATACCTATTGTAGCTTTCCATTTCTTGTAGCAAAACAGTATTCATGCTTTCGCTGTATACTGTTGGATATTTTATATTAGCTTCATTTAAATCGAACAGCTGAGGAAGCTGCAATACAGGACTTATATTTATATGAATTCATTAAAGTGTGTAATAAAGTTATTACCACATACTTTGTGTAAAATATCATTGGCCATTTCTTGTAATGCTCCATCTGTCTGGTCACTTTGTGAAGCCAGTGTTTGTCCACGTGCCATCAAAGCTGAATCCATCAAGAATCTTGCCTCTCGAAGCTGCTGGACAATATCCACATTTTTGTGAAGTCCAAATACTTCCGGCTCTTGCACCGCAGGAAGTTTCTGTAAATTTGCTCAATATTCACACTATGTTCAATTTGTAACTTCCACAGTTTGATAAATATATTTAATCACCTGAATGTATTCTAAGAAATCTTGGTACGAGTTGCACGATGGTATAACAGAAGCCTGATCCACTTGTTGAATCATATCCTCATTGCAGAAATCGTTGAGGAAAGTTAATAAAACCCTTCGGTCCCAGTCATCAGTTACACGGCCTCCATAATTACATTCTCCAACTGTGTACCTGATGGCCTCAAATGGTATATCATCAAACTCGTCCACAAAAGTCTGAACATGCAGAATTCATTGAATAAACATGTGAACAAAGTATTTAGCATAAGTCCTTCACCTTTAATTGATGCAAAGAAATGTGAAGATCCGATTCGTTGAATCCATAAGGAATGTTCCAACCGATTGGTCCAAACTTTTTCCGTTCCAAAACACATGCGTGAAAGAAGCAAAGTCCAAACACCAATTTTCTGAAAATCTGCAAATTCAAACTTCTGTCATTCTTATAAACACTCAATATTTGTTTGTTGCAAATTTTATAAATCCTTTCAAGGCAATTCACTACTGGAATATTTACATCTTTTCCTAGACATCCATTGAAAAAAGTTGGGTCATTTATTGGATCTTGCTGGTAGGCTTGTAATAAATTCAGTCGTAACCCAGTAGGAGGTTCATTAGTGATTTTGATGCTGCTTTCCAAAATTTCCACTGGGAACTAAACAAAACATATCAATCCTCGTGGAACATGCAATTACTTTTGTCATAAATATACTCATACATTGCTCGATGGATAACTTGTCAACCATAATCTGAAATGCGAGTTTGTATTTTCCTGTGTCAAATTAGTACATATTCTGTTTAAAGTTGGCAACCAGGATGTTGCCAGGTGACAGTTTTGGAGCAACACCCAACCTCCAGTATTCCTTGCATTTTCAATCACCTCTTCCGCATGAGGACCCTAAAAAGTGTTTACATGCTGATAATTCACACTGCATTAATCAATTATGTTTTGAACTGTTAACTGACTTGACCCTGTCCCAAAGAGACAATCTGGAAATTAGTTCCTTGATAACCACACTCTTCCGCAAACTTCATAATGCTAGATAAAGGGTCTGTTCCAGGTGAGAGAATGAATAACAATGGCGAATAACAATTTGAATCATTGTAGCTCTTTCTGAGATCAAAATTAGGAGGTTGCACGTATTCGCTTCCCAACTGATTCTTTACAAATTCAGTAACAAAAATGATAACCTGTCCAAAATAAGAGAATATAATTGATATCCTCAATTAAAATCAGCATTTTCATTTAATTTGACACATACTTTTTCAGGTGAAACACAACGAAGTACACACAACATCCGAAACTCGTGTAGTTTTGAATTCCATGGAGTTGGCAAAGTGCTCACTGAAAAGGTTCCATTATTGCAAACTTCTTTCCACTGATCGGTATTCTCTCTCATATGATCACTAATAGTATCGGATATATACAGTTATATAGTCTAATTGTTAGAAAGTTTTGAAATAATTTGTGTGCTAAGGTGTATATTACCAGATTCCTTGGAATGCTGGCAATGAATCAAGTCGACAAACTTCCTCCCATTGCTGCTGTTTCAGCCATGAAGGATCTGGATTGGAGAGCTCAGCCCCGACTCCAACTCCTCCAGTTAGAAACCAGCTCAGTTCAGATTGCTCTAGTTCATTTTTACTTCTGCAGATTAGCAAAATAGTGATTGCTTATAAAAAGCATAGAACTAGCTAGCATTATCAACTTCGTTATAAACGGAGTCCATTGTACATAGGTATAGACATATAAACTTGCATCAAGATGTTGCAGCACAGCAAGAATGAGAAGAGCAATTTGTCCCTTTCCAGCAGGGAACGGCAAATATTACTGTACAAACTGTAGTTAAAATCTTCTGTTATGCTCTTCAACCTTGTTTCTAATTGCTCGCATCGTTCACTGACAACAGAAACACAAATCTAGTTTTATCACAATAGAGTGCAAATTCAAATACCAGACATAATAACCTGTTTTCAATCGAATTTATGAACAGGTTAACAAACCACACCAACGAGTACCGGTACATTGGTTGAATATTTGACAGCTCAGTTATGCAGAAAAATAGCACTGAAGAATGCTTTGCAACGGGTCGGTACAGAAATCTAGAATTCTCTATCATCTCTTCAGTTTCTTCGGCAATCTGTTAATAAATAATGACATACCTGTACATTGGAAAATAAATGGGTTCAAATAACACATTCACTTTTTGTTTGGCTGAGATATCATCTGCAAGACGCTTGGATGAATCAAGAACTTCTACAGCAGTCTTGTCTTCAAGGATGTTACCTTCCGAAGAAGACAAGGTTACCAGGATCCTATCCTCTATTTCTTTCAAGAGCTTTTTGTTAGCTGAGCTTTGTGCTACAAGGTCATGATGAGCTGTTTCCAACTCAGGCCTGGAATATGGGATGGTCATAAGTGGGAAATTAACTATGTGTGGAATTATACTTTTGCATGGTACTTCTCTTTTGCTACAACAATGCCCAGCAGTTGATCTTCAAGTCCTTCTGGAGTTATAGCAAAATTGACAATGCAAACCTTTGTTGATAATTCAGGAGCAAAATGTGGATTGCGAAGTTTTGTTGTGATGTACAGACGGAATTTGAGATTATACTGAAGCAAAGCATTTCCCAATTTGATCATTTCAACTCCACCTGCAAGATTAAAATTCAGTTTCCCATATTACTAATTTTCAGTAATTGTGATTTCAGAACGAATATATGCCTTGTCTGTATGTTTGCTTCAATAATAGTGGTTCCAACGCAGGATCAACTTCTTCGCCGATATTCTCGATCAAAACTGGGTTTCCAGTCTGAACGCATCTTTCCAGTGTTCGCATGAAATCTTGATCCGAGAGTGAGACCACTGACAACTTCCCTTCTGCTTCTATATTCTTCACCCATTTATTTGCCTGTCCTTCCGGATCGATCATCAAAGGCCTTCAATTTTTGTTCAGGAATTCATTTAAACTTATAACAAACGGTTGATTAGGTCATTTCGCCCCAATTACCATTTATTTGAATTGTATGCTATGATTGCATTGTCTATTGAAAAGTTGTCACTTGGAAGTCCTGATATAGTCCAGGTCTGGATTTGGAGAGGATTCCCAAGAACTTTGCTCACATTTAAATTGATGGAACATGGAATCCGATGTTGCTTTGGAGGAAGATACACCGAAACATGTGTTAAAAGTAATTACAGCATGTCATACTGTATATGTACATGTACATATGCAAGATGCCAACTTTGCAACAAGAAATCCAATCCTTCAGACAATCAGCTCTGTACAAAGCAGTGAATGGTCCAAAGTATGCTAGTACAGCTGCTGACAAAAGAATGTCCCCAACAATCTCTCCAAATTGGTCTTCAAGATCTTGAGCTGCTGACAGCCACCTGGAAACAAATTGAATTGCAATAATTAGGATTCAAATACGTTTCCTATATTTAACAATTGATAAAGCAGATAACAATAAACACCTTTCCTTTTCTCCTCCCAGTCCTTTTATGAGCTCATTAGCCCTTTGAAGCTTGCAAGAACATTGATCAGTACGAGCTTCCAGTTTGTCTTTCTTTTCTAAAGTATCTTGAAGTTGTTCTTGAAGACCTTGCAAGTGGGCTTCAATCACTCGCAGTTCATCCTGTTTTGCTTTCAATTTGGCTTTTATGATGGACAAACTCTCCTCGGATTCAGCAAGTTTCACTTTCTTCGGTGCAACAATCTACACGCACAGAAACTAAACTATTGCATAACTACTTGTTCAAAATATATATCTGTTAATAAGAAATGACCTTAGCAGCACGGTCGTATATCTCCATGGCCCTAACCCATTTGCAGAGCCCTTCTGCAGCCGAGGATGCCTTTGCAACGTAATTCGGATCAAATTGCGGGTTGCAAACATATTCCTTTCTTATTTTAGTCATAATTGCTGCCTGAATAAAACACGATTTTAATATATTGTTGGATAACAGGCATACGTGTTATTTTACTCACTGGAATATTGTCTTTGTCATATTCTTTCAGTTTACTTAAGAAACTTATCTCACCCAACAATTTCTTGGATGGACCCCAGTAATCAAATACCTGCAAGATGGCAACTCACTCTTAGAGTCAATGTACTAATGCCCATTGCAATTATAAATGTAACCTTCTGTCCTGAGCCCGAGGGGTCTTGTATTTTTTCTGGTTTTATGTCTTTCATGACGCAAATGGCCTCAACCACTAACTTGACTACTTGTGGTGGGCTCTTCATAGACTTTAAGACTGTTATGTCCGCAGGCTGTTTATATATGCAATATTGAAGTGGATGATTTAAAACAAAATTAAGGCAAGAACAATATGTAGATATGGCTTGCCTTCAGTGTGTCCAAAGCACTAATTGCAGCTTCCAAACTGGGAATTGCTTCTGCAAGGTCTGCTTGACATTCATCTCGAAGTATCTTGGCATTTTCAGCTTGGATGTTAGCCTCGGCTTCATCACACCTAACAATGCTTCTTTTTTCCTCCGCTTGTTTCGATTCTTCTTCTATTTCCTACATAGCTATATTCAATCTAACATTCACTGCAGCAAAGTAATGATAATATCTTTTGCATACAGTCATCATGGTGTGGGCATTTGCAGTGGCTTCCAAAAGCTCTGGCTGCAAAATCTCCAACTCCTTTTGCATATCAGCAATTTGTCCGGTAGCAAATATCAGTTTCTGGACCCCACTTCTGTACCGTTCCTTCGACTTGGTAACCTCCTCAATCTTGTGTTTTAACAGCAGCTGAAAGGTGTCTATAAGTACTAAGAATGATGATGGTGTTATGTAGAGCTTCAGCCCTTTTTCTGCCGTGAACCTATCACATGCAAAAACAGCTCCATGAGCAGATTGTAAACTTGAAATTTGAGAACATATATAATTTACTTTGATGCTAGGTCTGTTGCAGTAATGTGGAAATATTGGCAAATCTTCACTATAGACTGTTTTTCAGTTTCATTCAGCGAACATCTTTGAAGGTAACATTGCGCAACACGTTCCAGCGCATCTTTGGGCCAAGCCTATAAGTATGCATCCAAATAATGTAGAGCAATTGCACAATTAGAAATACAAATGAAGACACAGAACCTGGAACCAGTCGACAGTGCAGCAATTGACCAACGAAGGGAATTCTCTGAGTCTGCTGCGGAACAATTTGTTAATAGGGCTGAATGCCAAAACCAGATGCAAATTTTGGCGGCAGCGAGACAGAAAGAATTCAAAAATGGACAAAGGTGTTAAATCCGTTCCCTTAGATGAGGATTGAAAAATGGGACGGACAGACTGGAATGTCAGCAAGAAAAACAAAATTTGTCATATACATTGTCAAGGCAAAAATGTCAATTGAAGATGCCAATATGAGAAAGGTATACCAAGGCTTAATTTGCATCATTTAAATGTTTGAAAATCTAAAAACAAAAACGAATTCTGTATGTTCAAAATATTTGCAAATGAATCTTTAGACCATTTCAAAACGATTATTGTGGTATCTTTGTTGCTGAACGGTTTCCTATTGAGTTTTGTTTGATTCTGATTAAACCTTCTTCAACCTTTCTTTAATAGCAAATTGAAATATATACTATTATGCATTACAAGGATGATTTCTTGTTTTTCTTCTAATGAGAATATGTTAGGAATCTCTCCCGAGTTAAGCAGACTATTTATATCATCCAAGAAGCTCTCATCTTTAATCTGACTGTCAGTTACCATAAATGCAGTTCGCTTTCCAGCAACACCAACTGTTCGGATAATATTCTATAAAATAAATCCAGAGCAGAATGTGTATATGTATTTCAGGATAACTTTGCCTATAAAGTGCTTTACCTACCTTCAAATCCTCTTTCCACTCGACTTTGCTATAATTCTTTGTTATTTCAGGTTGGCATAGAGTTATGCCAGATAAGTTTGCAGCAAGTCTAGTCAAAGATTGCCTTCCACTTCCACTGACTCCCAACAATAAGATATGACCACCGGGAATTCTGAAGATCCGACAGATGTGAGACAAATGCTCTAGAGCATATCTATAGAAATGTGAATTTACTATTTTCTCAATAATTAACGACCATTTTTCAATTGCAATTTTAACACACCGGAAAACGACAATGTTAAGTTTGGATTTCTGGACATTATTATACTCCTCCAAGCATTTTTCAGACACTGATTGGAATTGTTGGACATCAGTAACTTCTTGATAAAGTCTTTCATTTGAAGGTGCATCCTGTTGCATGTAGTCACCAAATAATAATGTTTGCATATCTTCTTCAGTCACCTACAAATTTACAAATCTTTCTTACATGCATCAACTGTAATTCTCTTAATAACACGTCTTACTTTTCGATTTTTACCACCCAAGTTATCAAACACTAGATCAACGTTATCTTTAAAGTTCACTTTAATGCACTCCTTGATTTGCCTGCATGCAAGGAAATAAACAACAACATATTACAGTGAAATGTTCCTAATTTGTATTTTCATTCTAACACTGTTGGAAATCTTATTATATCTACTAATTACTTACAAAAATAACCAAGTTCGATCGCATTCGTCAATCAGACGATCATAAATGACTCTGAGCACTTCATGAACCCATAGCCTAGAAAATTTACAACAGTTAAATAGAGAAATATTTAAAAGTTTTGCTATATATTATATTGTAATAAATGGTATAGTTACTTTGTAAATGTCCTCTTGTTTTGAACCGATTCCTTTTTAATCAAGCAACATCCCAAGATTATTCTCGCAACATCTCGTAAATTAAACATGTAGTGACTTTTAGAAGGTGTTGGAAGCAACTGTAACATGGATGCTTTGTAAATGCTTAGAGTTGCAGAAACAACGCAGTTCACTACAGGGAAAACCTCAACTGTAAATGCCCCCAACTGTGCGATAGAAAGTCATGCTTTGTTACATCATTTATTTTTAGTGCATTTGAAAATGAACTTGGCTCATCAAATATATACCCTTAAATGTTGATTCATGATTGTTGTGAATACATGCTGCATTATTTCATCGCTGAACGGGTTAGTGGCAAGAACATTAAAATGTCTTAAAAGACGGCATGGAATTGCTTTAGTCAAACCGGCTGCTGCAATGAATTGGATATCCTGAAGGATAATCTTTGTCAGATCTTTGTGGTGAAACCTTTGAGCAAGGAAACACGAGGGTTTAACAGACATACATGATTTCCAAAGGAATTCATTTTGGCAACATCTAAGTAAATACCAGTAATGGTGGTCGAAGAAATGTCGCACCAATTCAAGAGGAGGCTGTGCTCCGAATGTATCTTTCGCAGGTAAGTTCAAATCATCAATAAATATGATGCACTTTTTGCCAACAGCAGGGCCAAAAACACCTTTCCTCCGTTTCTCCAATTTAGCCAGAACAGTATCCTAAATGAGCAAGTTGGAATAGGTCATATTTCTTTGTGACAATGTGACTAATCTTTTGCTCACTAGAGTTTGTGTAGTTGTAGACTGAGCTGAAAACGACATAAATAATGGAGCATAATTTTCCACAGGACGGAGACCATTCAACAGTTTGTTTTTAACATATGCACTTTTTCCAGTGCCAGTTGGTCCAACTAGAAGCAAAGGTCTGCAATAAATAAGTTAAAACAAACAAAGGTGTTATCCAATTGTTTTATGTGAAAACTTGCACTTGATTAATTTACTCACTTGTCACATTTTATGAAAATATCCATCATGTACGAATACCTTATGGTATCAATAGTCGGAACAACAAGTTTCCAGATACTTGTATTCTCAGTTTCCGATTCCAGTTCCCATATAAACTCTCTCCAGTGCCTCCAATGCCCTTTCCTTTGAAACTGTTCATATAACATATAACGCTTTCAGCAAGTTAATTCAATTTTTACAAATTGGAAATGCTTGCCTCGTAGACATAATCAAAGACAAGTCCCTCGGAAGGAAAGAGGCATTCAATTTTACCAAATTCCGGAGGAACTGGATATTCTGTACATTTTCCTGACATGAAATCTGTCATGAATACACTCATTTTCTCTCGGCTCTCTGAATTGCAAATGGCGCCCAAAGACCATACTAATCCGAACATAAAGGAAGCCTACGAATAACAAGTTCACCATGTCTTATTCACAAAATTGTGGTATTCTGCATGTTTTATTTAAAATTGCAAATTCCACATTTTAAAATGGTGGAGTATTGATATCAAATGGAAACTTGCCATTATCCAAACTTTAAAATACTTTGCATCGCTCTCTTTGCATTTTGCAACTGCTAGTGACATAACTGCTTCAACAACATTCAGAAAGGAATTCACCAAGTGGATATCACTCAATTTTAATATGCTCTGAAAATATATGATTATAATTAATTAACTTTACAGAACAAGCTTAAAGCCATGCATAAAAAACTGATACACATACTTCACAGTGTTTGTGGTAAAATCCCATACATGGTTCGAAGAGCCAATCAAAAAGCGATGTAATGAAAACTTCATTTCCATTCTTCCAAATACAGTCGTTAACCCATATCCAGGATTTAACCAGAGGAGCCCAACCCATGGCTGTTGGCTCCACATAAATCATCCCACAACGACTTACAGTTGCTGGCTAAAAGTACAGTGACTTCATTAGAGACATATGAATTCTGATTGGCTGCGATTTAGGACGAATATCGAACATCATTCATATTGGTTGCAATAAATGTTATATGTATAATAAACCTACTGATGCATGTTGCAAGTTGTTAACTTCGAATATGATACTCATATGTGGAGACATTGATATTATTTCTCCACTCAAAAGGCAAAGCTGATATTAAAAAATATATGCAATGAAACAATTAGCTTGAAACTAGATAGCTCATATTTCAGTACTAGTTTTAATAAAATCTTGAATACTTTTTTATTGTCGTCCAAAACAGCATTTAAATTTTCCACCCAAATACTGTCAACAGGTCCATCGAATATGATCCATTGCCTATCACATGACGTTGAAGTTGCAAATTCTCGGAAGGCAGTGGATGCCACGCCATCTGTCCACTTATTTTAATAAAACTAATGAGAAACAATATGGGATATGTAATCAATTTTGAAGTAAATTGTTACCTCATGTGAAATCGTATCAAACTGTCCATATAATTGTCCCATAGTGAGAGATTTGGGATTAATAACCAGAAAGTTAACTTTTCCATCACTGCCTTTCCGCGAGGTGTGCATCAAGTTCAGAGTATCTGCTAAGACTTGTAGGATCATTGTTTTTCCACCAAATGGTTCCCCAACAAGAACAAATCTAAAATTGAACACATATGTCCAAAGTCAATGACATAATATTCTATTGAAAGATTATGAAGCGATTAACCAGATAAATATTTCCTTAGTATTATCAAGAGTGATATTATCTAGGGTATAACATTGAAGAATGAAGTATCAGTGTCTGACATACCCATGTCTTGCCAGCATTGTTTCATACGTTTGTTCAATTTTTCGCAAAAATATCTCACACGGTTGCAAGTTTCTCCTACGGCAAATTTCTTGCATCGCATCTACAAAGAGCTGTAATTATACAGATGCAATGTAATTATAATTACACGATAAATACTATGTCACTATGTTAGTCTTTTCCATGAACATACAGTATGGTCAGGATTGGGAAGATCCACACCAGGGAAAAGGTCTGCTACAATGCCCTCAAAAAGAGGAATATCCCTTGGCAAAAACTTCGGCAAATTCAAATCCACCAAAGCTCTCAAAATCTAGAATACCGATGTAACATCAGTCGTTCGTAGTTATTAAATGCTAAGTTGCATAATTCACCAAGATATCCTCCTTCTCTTTGGGATATTTGAGCTTTAGGGAGCCTGCAGCAGCCAAAACAGTTTTGACAGCTCTCATGCCATAATCGTAATGGCTTTGAGGTGACAACTGTTCTGAACACAGTCTATACGTTGAAATAACCTTGGCTGATAACTCGTGAGCATCGAGGAAACCGCAAGAGTACAGGCTAATTTCCGCAATCATTTTGTAGTCAGGTACCATCATTGCTACTGACCTGAAGAGCACCTATACATCGGAAGGGCAACAGGATGTACAATTTCACAATTCGCATAAAGACTTTCAAACTACCAGTCATCACAACATGATCATTACACAGTGAAATTAAATTAGTTTTTCAATTATAAGTTTTAAAATTCACTGAACTATAAGTTTATATAAAACAAAGGTAAAACTTAAACTATAACCATTGGATCAAGGAATGTTTCCCCTACCTTTAAGTTGTCCGGCAATTCAGTTCTACCAGAGTAGCCAGGATTCATGGTGATACAAGTATAACATGTTGGATTCAACTGCAATTCAGTTCCGTCAAATACAAATGTGGTCATCTTGGATCTGACTGCTTGCACAATGCATAGCATCTGATAACATTCAAAACCTCTTAATACTATTGTTTCTTTGAAAGATTTCAATAAAGGTACTGCTAAATGTATGACAAACCTGCTGAGCTACGACAGAAAGTACTTCCAAATCGATGCGGTTAAACTCATCGAAACAGGCCCATGCTCCACATGCAGCAAGTCCCTTGAAAAGCTGTCCATTGACAAAAAATGGGCGTTGTATTCTTAATGCAGCATTTCAATTTAACAGAATTAGTAGTACCTTTCCCATTGCGAGGTAATCCAATCCTTCCGAACAATTGAACACAATGCACTGAACTGCAAGTGCTTTTGCTAGATCTTTCACAGTTTCAGTTTTGCCTGTTCCTGCTGGTCCTTCTGGGGCACCGTTCAGATGCAGATGGTATGCTCCAATAAGAGTCCGGTAACAACGGTCAGTCAGTGGGGTAATCACCAGGCTTTTGTAAGCATGCAGTAGGTATAGATTAACACTTAACTCCTGGTATATAATATAAGTACTAACATATTAGCTCACCGAGGGGAATTGCCCAAGTACTCGTACATGTATTTCACAGAAGCATTTGTTATTCTAACCATACAATCATTATTTTCCCAGTAATATCGCAGCTGTGCTAACCATTCAAATTCATTTGGAGATGATATTCCTGTTTAAGGTACAAAATATCAGTTACATACCAAAGTAATAATTATTTGAATTCAATACAAAAGCTTCAGTTTGGAATAATTTTCATCCACATGGTTAAGATTGAAATAGTTAACTCAAACTGATGCTTTATATTTTACATGCACAGAATGGACCTTTCTCGATAAGAGTTTCAACCACATCCCTGCTATGTACATCCATCACAACCAAGGCACCCAAAGTAATCCTAGCCTGTTCACTCAAATTTCCTCTCACCAATTCAACAATATCTTCCAGTTCCATCTTTTGTTGACTTGCATATCGCTGTAAACTTTTCAATGGATTCGGATCACGTAATGCATCATCAACTTCCTTCGTCCAAAACATTTGAGATACACATAGTGCTATTTGTCCTGGCCATGATTTCAGCCATTCCTTCCTTTGGCAGCATTTGTATTTCTACAGAAGTATTGAAAAATGTACCACTTATTCTAAACCAATAAAGTAGTGTTATTAACACAGTCATACTTGCTGTGCATCATTCATCACTTCATGGACAGACTTCACCATCACATCTTGCACCTTGTTAGTTTTATATAAATAAATTTAAACTAGTGAATTGGTCATTCCTTCTTAGATTAGGCCTATATAATGCTATACCTGAAGCAACCACTTTTCAACTTGTCCACAGGCAACAACAGTGTCAACTGGTTCGGATAAAGTAACTTTTTCTCCTTCACGGCTGCACATAGCTAAGATAGTAAGATCTTGGTCGAAATATAATTCGGCAATTCCTTCAAAGCATTTTTTCAAGTGCGGTTGAACCCTCCGAGGGTCCCTTGTCTCAGAAAGAATTTCCAGCATTTCATCATTGGATAGGAAGAAAAATCTGTGATACATACACTTACACTTGTATAAAGAATTCCAGGATTTTTCAGAAAAACTAAAATCACACCTTGGAAAATACAATCGTTTAGTTTCCAAGTAATCACTAAGTCCTTTATTAATCCTTTCCAGTATTTCATTGCAACTGATAAGTTTGTCCCTCATTGATTCACTTCCAGCAGTACTCATCACCTTTAGCATTGATAGAAAATGCCACAATAAATTTGAATATTGCCAATGCATTCAAATTAGACTATTCAAACAAATGCAATTTCACAATAACCTGTAATTGAAACAATGCAACAATGGTTCTAAATTTGCAGGAAAGTTACAAATTTAGGCATTTCATTGTTACAGATGTAATGGTACATGAAACTGCGATAAGAGTTACATTACCTTTGGGTCACACACGACTTCCTTCATGATTCCTTTCCAGTGGTTGCACACTATTAAGAAAAGTTCTCCCTCCTTTGCCATTTGCTGAACTATATCCTTCGATGAGAATATAGGTTCCAGATACAACCACTGAACTTGAACTTTAAGCCATTCATCTATTGTTTCTTGAGCCCTGACCAATCTTTCCTCCCATGCCTGCAAAAAATTACTACCTAATATCAAACGGTTTCATCAAATAGAAATTAAATACTAATTGTGTACTTTAATTTCTTCTTCAAACGGTTTCACAAATGGAGATCCTCTCATTGTTTGAACTTTAATTATATGGTCATCCAAGGTGAGTTGAATGTCTTCTACTGCCGTTAGTATTGAAATTCCTGTTTCTCTGTATTGCGTAGTTGAAAACTTTATGTAATCCCATTCCCTTATCAGTTTTTGAACTGATTTTGTCATAGAATATTCCTGCATGCATTCATACAAATAATCAGAAATTCTAATTTCCTTTCCTTTGTTAAATTCCACATTGTCGATTAACAATTAAATATACCTTTGCTGCAGTTGCAGTGATAGGTTCTAATTTATCCAAATGTGGGAAGAGATTACATTTTAAAACCTTTCTCAGTGTTGCTCCTGTACTTGGCACTATAGTAAATCCAAGAAGTTGTGACATCTGATTCCAGTGTCGAGACCCAACACCAGGTTGACACATAATATTGATAACTGGCATATGTTGCTAAAGTTGGACACAATCAAATATTTGGTTTTGTTTTTGAACTTGAGGATTGTTCTGAAACATGTATACCTTAAATTCTCTGATGTTCTCCAGGACTTTACAGCACATCCTGGCAGCAGGCATAGCAACCTCGGAGTCATCTTTCTTCTCCCCCCATTGTATAGATCTTTTGCCTTCACTTTCCTGATTCTTCATCTGAGTTTTGAAGACCCTCAGAAGACGATGAAGATCACGGTTAACACTGTCCACTTCTGCTTCAACAATTTCTGCATCCAAATCCAGGAAATTCCCATCCATCCACCTAAATGACCACCATTAATTATGTCTGAAAGTTGGAAATTATGCGATATTGCAATATTAAAATGAACTTTACTTCTTTTCCGATTTTTTCCAGCTGAATATTAACTTGAACAAAGTATCGAAGATTTCTAATTCAACCGAGACATCATCCAACTCGGGATATGTTGATAATGGGAATTTGAACATAACTTCTTCCTGTTTTACCATAAATAGTTAAAAAGAAAAGATTATGTCTACTGGATCTTAATTATAAATCTCCAATCTTTCCAGAAATTCCTTAACAGATAAATTGTAATTAAACACCTCATTGATTTCTTGGACTCTTTCCCTAAGGTTGCAAATCCTCTTCTGGATGCTTTTCACATCTTGGATGTATTCAGCAACTGCTTCAATATCTCCACACACCTGCAGCTCCTTCACACGGCCATGTAGTTTTTCAATTTCCAGAGACAGTTTTTCCACATTTGTCATGTACAATTCTTCAAATTCAATCCCACATTTGCCAATGACCTACATAATCCGAAACTGAATCCGTTAAACTGTATCTAATATAGAATGGGTGCATTTACCTCTGTACAGTTCTCAATAAGGTGTGGAATCTGTCCGAGAACCAATAGAGCATGACTGTTTAAGACAATGTCTTCCTCAAGATTGCAGAAGTTGATAGTGTACATTAGTTGCGTGTAAGAATGCTATAAACGGTACAATATTATATGATATAAGTGAATGAAGATGTAACCTTATTATAAATATATTCGACATTGTTAACCTTCACTCTGCCTTCTATATTTGGTATCACATCACTTTGTGCATATGCAAGGTATGTGGAAAGGTTGACCATTTCTTTAGTATTTGATGGAACTTTCTGCAGCTTCTTTTTCATCTTCTCAAAATCAAGGCAAATTCTAAATTTCATTTACATAACAAGTTTATATTGCTGCAAAACTTCGTACTCTATAACTAGTATAAGGCTTTCAGCAGATTAATACAAAAAATACCGTAGATTTTCTCTCCGTTGATTATCAACTACACGAGTTAGTAACATTTCTCTGTACACCTTTGCAGTCTCAGCCAGGGCCTTTGTAAGCTCACTTGTATCAACTTCAAACATTGGGTAATGTTTTGAACTTGCCATGCACACTAGTTCTTTATATGCCATTTGGAATTTTTCGATTTCCTTCAAACATAATTATTAAACCATTTAATTTTGGCAATATTTTTTCAACTAAACATGTTGCAACCAAAACCTCTACCTGACAGTAATCATTAAAATTGTACGGTTTCTTAAAGAACTCCGATAATTTTTTCTTTGTTGCTTGTTTCACAAGGCATTCGTAATGAACTTCTACACATCATTCAATACACATATATCAGATAATGTAGAGTTATTAATATGAAAATTAAATGATAAAACATGCCTAATTCCTGTGAGTATTGCTGTGGGAGAAGGTAATGTCTCTGTATGGACTTTGCAACAGTTTCAAAAGCAGCTTCAACTACATTTCCAGGCAAGGAAGTGTCAATGACTGTTGCACCACATTTTGATAAATATGACTCTACTGTTGGAACACACTGAATGCTGCATATAATCTACAAATACAATGGTTAATTAGCATAATTCATAATGGGATGAATCCAGATAATTGTGTATCAACACCTGTTGCACAACTGTTTCAAGAGTGTCTATCAGTTCCTTTAAGGAAGGAGCAACAATTATAGTTTCATTGTCCAGATTCAGAGTCAGTTTCAATTTGGGAAAACAATAACCATCTTTTTCTTGATAAAATTCAGCAAATTCATGGAGCACTCGATGAACCACATCTTTTAGCTATGAAGAAATTTGTTACTTTGACCCAATAACTCGCATATACGTACAACAACATGTACCTGAGCTGACAAAACAGATGTTGCACATTTTTGGAAAGCTAGTAAATCCTCATTTTTCTTATTTTTGGACTCAACACTCTTCACTATGCTAACAGCCTGAGGATACCAGCTGAAATGAAAAATCTGGATCATGTCTTGTTCATCATTTTAATTTGCTTCCATAATTTATACTCGTACTTGTGTAGAATTGTCTGCTCAAACTGAAAACAATCTGCTGCAACTCTGTCCTGAAATTTCTCAGCTGTCATAACACCAAATTCTCTGCAAAAAAAGAACCCAATTCATGAAAGTACTGCAAAAAGAGATAGCAAGATACGATTCTCTTACCTATATCCACTTTCATTCAAGACTTTCATACTTCCTAACACGTTTTTGCAGAGTTGGAGCAGACTGCTCATGGCTGGATCCAATAGAAACAAAGTTTTCTTAACATCCCTCCTGTTCTTTTTGAAGTTGAGAGTTGGAAATTTTGCCATTTCCATTGTATTCGTATCACTGCAGAATGCTTTCTTACATAACCAGTTTTCTGGAGCGAGAATTTAGATTGATGTTATAACTACCATGTAAGCTACATCGGATATTAAAATACAGTGAATTATTTACAGTCCTTTTTCTCTAACAGTTATAGGCAATTAATAAGTGTCAACTTTTTTTAAGTTACAAATAAAATTAAATAGCATTATTATTTTTAGGTGGTTTTCAGTAGATAAATTGGGGAAATATAAAAGGTTTCTGTGTTTTGACTGGACAAAGAATTCAATGTATCAAAGTGAAATATAGCTAGGAAACTAACCAATGGCTGTCTTCATAGTTTGTTCATAGTTTTCTTGCACTTCTCGAATTAAAGAATTCAAATATACGGTTTCTGCAAGATCCAGACGTCGACATTTCATAGGTATTTTATGAAGGATCCCATCGATTATAAATTGCTCTATTGGCGATATTGATAGGATCCTTGACTTTCTCCTGCCTTGTCTTGCTCTTCTCTGCTCAAAATGTATACAATTAATCTGCAATTAAATACAGTATTCAAAAGGAAACTATACACTGTACTTCATTTTCTTGTTGGATATTTTCAGAATGCCCTCTGGGAAAAAATCAAATAAAAGGTTTAATTATAATGAGTATTTTCTGTGAATATGCATGATCACATTGTTCTGGGATAAACCAATGTAAAATGTTACCTTTGTTGTTGAAAAGCCATGTCTTTGTTATGATTGCGTTTTCTATTTAGCAAGATTTTCATTTCTTCACCTACTGTATCACATTTCTTAAAGCGAGTTATATCAGGCAGAGGAGGAATTGTGGGAATGCCTCGGATTCCCAAATCCTTAATTTTCCTACTTAAATCGCTTTTCGATGATAATGACGACATATTTGCGCATGAAAATCCGATAATTATCTAACGTCAAATGCGATCACTCAAATTCCATCACATTTTTGTTTGTTTACTACTTGAAAAGGTCACATACTGGATTGATCACCATGGAAACGGCAAGAAAAAAACACCATGCATAATTTACTACGATATCTCATCATCATCAAATCTGTTTCATTTCCACCGATTTTTGGAAGATTGTTACATATTTAAAAACTTACAAAATTTCCCAAAATACAATTATACTTGCTAATTATAAAAACCTTAACATTATGAAGTAAGAGATGTATAGACTTTGCAATCACCAAATTTTGTGAATGTTCCTGAGCTTTTATTTAATCGTGAACAATTATTAATTACGTAACCTCAACATATAATTATTCTCACACAAAATAATTATAAATTAAACAATGACAAAAGTTTTAACCTTGATGCTATCTTTGCATGCATCGCAACATAAAATAGTACCTATATGGAAATTTATATCACTTACTGCTTTTTAAATACCCATAATCACGTTCGTTTCCTGTTTAAAATGACTTACAAGTTCGTTCAAATTGCGCAAAATTCGCCACACAAATTTCCGGCATAAATTTAAACTAATTGATCAGGTTTTCACCAACTTCCACATTTAAAATTCGCGGGCTTGTCGTTAATTGGGAAAAAAGTGACCCCGCCCACCGAGTTGAAAATGTTGCCCATCTGTCAACAATATCCCGGTACGTTTGCATTTACCGAGCTTTGCGTTTACGATCACGGTGTTTATTATTATTTTAGCTTCTAAATATAAAATACTATAGTGATCATGTTAATTAAGCAATGACGATCACAAATCAACTTCGTGGAGCTATTCAGGCCGCTTCGTACAACATCTTATTGCAGGTAGACCTGAAATGCATGCAATTTGAATGACTGCAATATGCCCTGTATTATTGCATGGGTCCAATGTTTATTCAGACTTCAGACATATTTATATTTTCAGATTTTTCTACGAGCGCAAACATTTGGGCTAAATGCGTTTATTATTCGTTTTATAGCCAAGGAGACTTTGGGAATAATAAATGTCAGGTAAAATTATAATTATTTATATATTTGTTATATATACAGTATGTAAATTAAATATTAAAAATTAATTGCAATATTGTAAATGTTGAAAGTTATATTAAAGTTGTGTTATTGCTTTAAGCCTTTTTTTTTTAAATAAAGCTTTTTATTTCTTAATTATTTCCAGGTTACTTTTGCTGTATTCCACTGTGATATTTTTAAGCAGGGAAGCCTTTCATAATGCTTGCCTTAGCAATACCAAAGAACGTAAGTGGCACCAAGTCATCAACCAATTATGGCTCATGTGAGTTATTTTAACATGTACCAAAATTTTCCCAAATAAAAATTTAAGTACACCAAAATAATTTTAATTAATTACATATACACACAGGGTACCAACTGCAATTTTATGGAGCGTTGTGTTGGGAAGTTTGTGGGTAAATGTTCTTGAACAGCCAAACCCTATCCACATCCAACAGTATCGGTCTGCAGTATGGGTCATCTGCGGCTGCGCGGTCGTGGAAATGATCGGAGAACCTCTATTCGTTATTGCAAGAATATTCTTATTCAACAAATTGAAGGTATTATCCCAACACCATAATTGTTGCTATATTTCATTTGATTAATGTGATATATCTTTTCTAATTTTAGGTTTTCTCAGAATGTTTGGGAATCGCAATACGATGTGCAACGCTAGCCACAGTCGTGTACATCAAGCCTGAATACACCATTATTGGATTTGCTGCTGGACAAGTGAAATTTATGACTGATGCAAATTGTGCTAATTAATAATAGCTGGCTTCAATGGCTCTTCTATTTATTTTTACAGGTTTTATGTAGTTTCACATTCACAATAATGGCGTACGGTTACTTTGCGTACTATTTCCGCAAGAAAAATACGAACGAAGATTTTCCATTTCAGTCCATGTCTGACTTTTTGCCACAAATACTCCCAAATAAAGTAAGATTTTCTAGTTAAATATTTCATTCAAATTCCCTACGAAATTGTAAGCATTCCGAGTAAATACTTACTTTACGATGAAATAATTTCCAGGATAATTTGTCAAAACCGTTGCTGAGGCTGACATGGAGCTTTTTCAAACAAGGAATATTAAAGCAAGTATTAACTGAAGGTAATCTACAAGTATGTTCTATGTCTGCGCCATTTTACAACACGGATCTTACTTTAGGTGAACGTTATGTCATGACCATATTTGATCTTCTCACGTTTGCCGAGCAGGGTAGGTTTCATTCCCATAGATAGTTGACCATTTGAAGTTATATTGAGATTCCTATAGTTTAAATTATATTGTTGATCCGGTATACTATAGGTGTATTTGACGTGGTCAATAATCTCGGATCAATGGCTGCGAGATTCATGTTCCGGCCCGTCGAGGAGAGCTGTTATCAATTCTTTGCCGGTACCATCAAAAGAGACTTGCCGGTTATGCAGCAAAACAAGGATGATATTGCTACAGTTGTCAACGTTTTCAAGAATGTACTCAAGATGATGATACATATTGGACTTGTGTTCCTTGCATTTGGCAATTCGTATGCGTCAACTTTGCTTCATATATACGGTGGCAGTGTTCTCAGTACAGGGATAGGTTTGTAATTCACCCATGCATTTATGTGTCCCATAATGCAAGTTGCCAGTTAGTAAAGGTTTCCTTTCCTAGGTCCCTTGTTGCTACGCGCGCATTGCGGCTACGTACTCCTACTCGGAGTCAACGGCATCACGGAGTGCTTCTACTTCGCGGTCATGGGAAAAGATGATGTTGAACGCTACAATTCTTTACTGGTTGCCATGTCATTCTCTTTTTTGTTCACCTCTTGGTTCCTTACTAAAATGCTTGGCAGTATTGGGTTCATATTGGCCAATTGCGCAAACATGGCAGCTCGCATATTCTGCAGGTGAGAAAATATTTTTAACGAAATTACAGAGTCGTCGTTTTATTCCATTAGTACAAATATTATGAAATATACATTATTCTGACGCAAACATGCTCAAGAGTTGTCTGTATGATGGAAAAAGTGGAAGTTATTTAATTCAATGGAATGAAAACGAATTTAAAAATAAAATAGGGTCACAGAAGGGCATGAGATTTTGGAATTTGTCATGCAAAAATATTCAACGGTCATTTTGAAATACCGTGTTCACAAAGATTTCAACTATTAATTTATAATATTGATCTAAAATTTAAATCACAAGCTTCCATCAATGATTGTCACTTTCAAATATTGAACACTGCAATGGTACAGTTTAGCACACCCAATTGTAAACTTTGAATGTAACGACTTTATATTTGTACCGTTACAAATTTAACGTTCGTCACATACTCCTATTGGACGAGATTGAAATTAACGATTACGAAATTACAGTTGCAGGTTCATCCGCAAATATCTTAGCAATGGAGGATACAACTTTACAGAGGGGCTTTGCCCAAAACCTTTGGTACTTTTCACACTGTGTGCATCGTTTGCTATCACCAAATTTTCTGAAGTATGTAAAAACTGTTTTTGAACCTATAGTTTAAATTTTAGATTAGTAATGTCATTTTCCTCTCCTTGTTTAGATGACATTTGGAAACCAAGACTTGGTTGCCATCATGTCCCACGTAGCTGTTGGGGCCACTTGTTTCGCATTTTTGATGTTTACAATTGTAAAATCTGAAAGAGATTTGCTAACATTCTTTCGAGGACATTTTATGAGGAATAAACAAGATTAACATGATAGTATTGCCGTTGAACAAAATTAACATTTAAGTACTTCAATAAATGTTATTAGACCAAACTCCAGACATGGGTTTTAAATCATATATGAATAAGTTCTAAAATTAACTTTTGTGCAAGAATAAGGCTATTAGAAGGGCTGAAAGCATTAGCCAAAATGACGACGAAGACACTGCGGCTTTGTCCGTATCACAAGGAGTTTGTTTTATCATCATCTTCATGAGACTTGCTAATAAATTTGCTGGTGTTCTCTCCTCGCACTGCCGCATTACTTTACGGAGACAGTCTTCAGCGCTGCGCATCAATCTGGTTATAATGAAATACTGTTATATATCTTTCTAAATTGTACAATATACGTACGTGGCAATGATAGTTTACGCACTTGCATTCCTTCTCATCGTAGGATTGCGGTAACCACAACTTATTTAGCATATCTTCTTGTTGCACGTTGCCTGCCATTTCCGTTATGTTAATGGATGTGGCTTCTTCTATGCATTGTTTCAACTCCGGTCCCTTGTTTTTGTAACATTCTGGACCTTCATCTTTCAAGAATACTGAGAAAAAAAAACCACAATCTCATAATGCAATGTGGTAATTAAAAGCGCAGTCAAATTAACACGTTATGCAATATAGTGGCCAACTCACATAATACTCTTTCTCCATTTCTGTAACATACGAAATCCAGAGCCGTTTGAATAATATTTTTGGTGCTTGTAATGACCACTTTTTCAGTGTCATTGGCGCATGGTACAAAGGCATCCAGGAAATTCAGTATGCAATCGTCAACTGTCTCAAGCTTCCTGAAAGGAAACAGAGTGTTATTTATTGTGATGCTAATCTACTGCATAATTTAAAGCCTTTACTAAATGCATCATGACATCATGAAAAGATTCTTCAATTCTAAAATAGTCTCAAATATATGAAACCCAAAACACTAAGTTTGTAATACACTTACTGGCAATAATTCTTCACCAGTCGCATAAAATCAACGCCTTTAGAAATATCCTTTGCATCAGTAGCTTGAGAACTAACTTCTTCCAAAAAGGCAGTCGTGTCAATATTCTCATTCCAACATTTGACCGCTTGGACAACTTCCTTCGTCGCCATCTCAAACCCGGTTCCACCAGCGGTACATGTCCTAGCCCTTGTGGGTACCATTTTGGGCAGCAGGGATATCAAAATTACGTGCTCCAAAGTCGAGTCCTCCACAGCTTTCAAGGCATCCCAACACGGCGTCTCCTGGAGCATCACAATCAGCAAGTGGTTGAAAAACTGCTTGGCCACCTTCGACTCGCAATGGTCTAGAACTCTGTGGATGCAACTGGACACATTGTGGTACACGCTACATTCAATGAAGTCGTAGAACTTTGGTACTGAATGAATTGCGGGGAATCCTATTTCGGCCAGTTCCTTTGCGTTCACAAGAGGGTCGTTATTTTCATCTACTAAGCACTCTTGCAAAGATTGTTCCTGTTGCATTAAGCAATGGACCCCACCTCCGGAGAAAAATTCTAACCCAAGAAATGAAACATGTACATTATATAATGTGTAAAATCTTCATTACAGTTACGGTCATATCTAATTGCATGTAACCTACCGGATAGAATGGAGCTGGGGCTGTCACAAATGTAACCAACTGCTGCGTTCATTGCGTTCATGTTACTGCGGACAACTTCTGCAGTTTCTCCTGAGGCGCATTGCAATATATCCTTGTTGTGAACGTTAATGCACGAGATGAAAGCTTTCCATTTCCTATAAAATGAAACATTTATTATTGGTAACATACTTCAAAAAACTCGTAATTGGTTTTATCTCAATGTACCCTTACAAAAAATTACTGCAGTTAGTAATGTTCCATAAAACGGTACTTTTCATTCATAAAAACGTCAAAAAGTACCATTTTATGGAACAAACTGCAGTATTTTTTTGTAAGGGTAAGTTTACTGATTGACAGGAACTGCCCAATTTATAACTCCGCCCACTTATTATACAAAACTATGATTGCCCAACAGCAAAGAATAACCTTTCGTTCATAATGTCAACAATTACACATTCAACATATTTAGAAATGACTTTGTGCCCAATATAGAAATTCTGTTATATATTTATTATCTGCATACCACACTACTATATTGCACCAAAAATGTGACAATTTATCGGTTATCGTCACGGTCATGGTACCAATTATTATTTAAACATTACGTTCTTGTTGAAATTTGGTCTACTGGAATTATTTCGATTACACAGATAAGCTTTATTACATCCTTGTTTACATCATCATAGAAAACCAATGCAGCAATGTCCATGTTCTGAGTTACCGGTATTTCAACAGTATCATGTATTTTAAACATACACATTTTCAAGATTAAAAAACAAATAGCAATAAGCAATATGTACTACAGAACTATATAGGACAAATACAAATAACAGATTTTCTGGAAGAAGACAAAACACGCATATATACGTACGGGCAATGTGTGTCTACAAAGTCTCCTATATTTTTGTAGTTAAATGCCACTCTTATGTCATGTAACAGTGCAGTAACGTTGAGGTGCTCTTCAATGCACAAATGATAACCTGGTTCACTGAGTTTCTTTTTTAAGGTTTCATCATCACATGCTTCATTATTCACATCCTCTTGGCTCGAGATGGCAACTGCAATCACAATCAAACAACATACAAATTATGCATTTCCTTTCCTGGATGACAAAATTGCAGCTCATCTATAAAAATGCCATATTCAAACTTGAGGGGAAGTAAAATTATATTGTGGCAACTGGTAATTATCCCAGACATTAATTTCACTGCCTTGTTTCATTCATTACCACTTTCCCGTTCAATACCCTCTTGTTAGATTTCCTGCATTTTCAAATGTTGCAAAATTAATGTAATTAGTCACTTGACCTCGGAAGCAATTCCGGCTTTATTCACTCAAAATAATAACAGGATGCAATCTGACTAATTTTTTGATGAATGTTACAGTCCTTCCAAAGAAAGATTGAGCCAGAAAGGTGACGTCATCCTTGCTAGGTCAATGCATGACGTCACCTTT
>JAQIWR010000179.1:0-26389 GCA_034695945.1 Glomeris hexasticha
CATTATGTAGTGTTACTGCTGTAAAATTTGTGAATTTTTAAATGGTGTCAGTTTCCGCCATTTTGAATTTGCATCTTTTACGTACGTGCAGTGGTAGGTTACAACGTAACAGAGTTATCGCAATTCTGATTTCAGATTTGGATTCAGCATACAAATGTTCACAAAGGATGTCAATATCAAATAGATTCACTGCACCGATACATAGTTATTAAATAAAACATGCAAACATGATATGCAGAGAAGCTCACCTACAAATATTTTCCCTGATTTTTTAAAATTCGAGATAATTTTTCTTGTGTTTCAAAATTTAGGACCAAGCAGGTCTATTATGTGCCTTCATCATATAAAAACGCCAGGGTAATCCCAGATGGTCGGGTAACATGGTCTGGTTGATTTGACGTGGAATGACCCAGCATAGATATGTTGATTTAGATTTAAGTAGCATTGCTTGTATGTATTAGATAGAGGTCCACATGTGTGACAAATGCAATTCCCCCAATAGTGTACATGCATGAACATATATATTATTTGTACTGTAAAATATGTTTTTTAGCTTTTGGAATATATGTTACATTTTGTAATGTAGCTAACAAACAAAAGCACTGTATACAGTGACATTAGCATACAGGTTGAATTCCCGTTAGATATTACATTGCAAGTTTTATGTCAATGAATTATTCATCGTTAAATGTTGCTAACATTATTACCACATATAAGTTAAAGCACTGATCAATTTATATCGCAAATGGACTTCTGAAATGATGTAGAAAGGTCGAGCAGAGCAGGAAGTCCCATGTGGATGTGGCGTAGGGAAATATGCAATTTGCTATTTTTGTGTACTATACTGCGAAAATGCGATCAGATTAGGATCGATATTTCGGGAAATATCCAAATTTAGCACGAACTTGTTATGTCACAAAAACTACAGTTGTAACAGCCAGCATTAAGGGGCGTTCAAGAATGTTAATATATAGTATTATTATGAGCTAGTTTTAGACAATTACAAAACAGTTAATATACCGTAATCCATGGAAGTCAAAGTCCAGTGGTAGTTTGCCATTTGGAAGCATACATCTGGGAAGAAGGAAGAAATTTCAAACAATTTTAGAAATAATATACTTTTAAAAGCAAAACTGGCAAGCTAAATAATTCAGTTATAGTTATCCCATATACTATACTAATGGGTTTCTGATAGAATACTATAGAATGGACACAGTGACCACTTCCTAAATGTCAATGATGTAGAGCAATGCCCCTTTTAAATTGCCATATGGTCTCAATGGGCCATTTGGGGAATTAGCAATTGATTGTGAAAATACCTCACAGATCTATATAAAAGCATGAGTCAACCCTTTTATCCAACCAATCCATGCAACTGGCAACAGCAGAAATATACAGAGGAATTCGGAAATGTCATCTTCAAGGGCATTCAAGATTCATGCCCATCTGTGATTATACCATTTTCCCTGAATTTTCCTCGTTAAACTAGTTTTATTGCAACCATTTTTCTAATTCATTTTAATTGAAAACACATTCATATTTCCTTTTATATAATAAAGTCTCAATATCCTCACTGAGTTTTCCCTGAGCTTTCAGCTAAAATCTAAATTCCCTAAGTTTTCCAGACTTTCCAGTCTTCCCTGAGCATGGTATGAACCCTGCAGTTATAAAGGTTAAAATGTAATACAAATACTGTAATTACATTAAGTGGAAAAATGGTATTTCCCATTTTTCCAAACTAATATCATGCTCACATGCATTGGGGCAATTTCTGCAGTGCAGGAATACCAATTGCCAAATGCGTATAAAGTACTAAGTATTTGTATTTATAAAATGGACACGTGGCAACAGTTAAGTGTGAATTTATATCATCGAATGCTTCACTTTCAGAACCTACTATACCTTGTTTGTCTTTACAGACAGCTAATAACTAAAACAGTTGGCACTGTGCCACTAAAATAAGTCATCAGTCGTATATCGTGTAGAAATAAAAATGGATACAAGGTGAAAAATAGGCACAAATACTTGTAACCAGGGTACACCAATCGAATAAAAGCCAAGCAGTTCTCTATGCATAGTTGATTTCACACAAATAATTACATAGGGCGAGCCAAAAACATCTGAAAGTTCATGAAATGAAAGTGGCAAGTAAGTGACTTCCATTCTCTTCAATATGTTGGTGCAAAAATATTTATAAAATAGTTCAAACCAATCTGTGATTGCCATTTTCTTTGAGTTTTCCAGCTATAAAATCTAAATTCCCTGAGTGGCAACTTATGAACCCTGATCAGATGTTGTTGACACAGCACCCATGAAATGTGTAGGGCCCACTATATTATAAATAGTGTGTGCACAAATGATTGGTACATTTTGGATCATACCTCATGTTATAGCTTGCAGTTCCCAACTCAACTCCCAGGCCAGACAAACTGTCATCAAAGTCTGCTGCCAAATTGCCATCAATCTCGTCAACCCTCCATTGAGCCATTTTTGTTGTCGAATCTACAACAAAACACAATAAAAACATTAAATATTCATTTAACAACACATACAATAATTACACATTTTACAAATTACATAATTCAATATCAAATAATTCCCACACCCTTCACTAGCTTTAAAGGTGAACTGACATGGTTTTATAAGGTACCCTGAAACTTAACCTACATGAAGGAAAACCATGAAGAAATTAGTATAAAAAAGTTATTAGTCCTTAAAGTTTGAAAGTTTGCCAGATAGGAGGTCGGCTATATAACATCTGGCGAACCTCCTAACTTAATTACCCCATCGAACATAGTGACAATTGTCCACTGGCGAATGGACACAATCCTTTACGTGAAATAGGCAAGTGTTAATGAGACTTAATCAAATCAGATTTCCTAGAATTAAATAAGTTTAAGCATTTTGCTCCCAACCGAAACTTGTTGAATATTGGCAAAGGATATGTAACACCTATCTTACACCTTAAAATAGTAACCTTCTGATTATTATTACAAGTGAATAATTAGTAACCACTTGGGAATGAGCATCAAAGGAACTAATTTGTATCTACTATAATTTAATCCAAACATCGAAATAATTGTTTGAACCTGGTTGAAAACATAAAAAACTTTTCAAAACTAGATTTGGAGTCACAGGTTTAATTTCCAACTGTGAAACCCAACAGTCATCACACTTGTAAATTAACAAAGTTAATTTTTTTGCAAGGCACATTAGGAAACAATGATAATTTCTGTTGAACAAGTGGAATAAATAATCAAGGCGTGTAATTGCAGAGAATTTGAAGTGATTAAGAGCTTCAATTTTGAAAGTTGCACAGTGTACACCTTACATGTCTAACAGACATTTTTCCTGGCACTTATGTGCCAAGTTATCAATGGGTGTGCACATTTCTTGTGGGTAAACACTGACGTAAAGAAACGGTCATAAACAAGTCTTAAAGACAAAAATTTAGCATGCATTAAATTTAACACTTGACAGTAAATATTAACGACCACATCATGTGCCACCAAGTCTCATACTTTATCAAATAAACTTATTTTGCCTGATTTAATAGATTAATCCTGTCAGCGAAAAAAAATTGGTAAACTTACTCTTGGTGCTTACACAATTAAAACTGCAAATGAAATCATTTTCCTTCATGTTTCTTTCATTCCTGGAACTTGATACAAGTCATATTTTTTCAGGGAAACAGTATAAAGGACCCATTGTTACCAAAAAAAAATACTTACCTCCCACACATTGGTAAATAAAATCACTAAAGCAGTAGATTACTAACACCTTCCTTACTTACAAGTTTCTTACTTGCACGTGGGTGATATTTCTTAAAACATTTTCTTAAAGATCGGAACAAGATTCCTCTGCATAGGTTTATAGCAAAAATAATTTATAGATACTGTACTAAAACGGACTAATTAACAGATGTAATCAAAAATAATTTGTTAGGAATTTATGGAACCTGTAGGAAGTTTGCACGACTGGGTAATTTTAACCTTTAAAATGGGTTTTTAACAAATAAGAATAGTGTGAGATTTTGAACATTTTACATAGAGGAATGTGGTCCATTTTTCGATTTTATTAAAAATATTCATAATTATGTTTAATTACAATGAAAAATTAGAAAACAGTGCACCAGTTTAACTTTGTTTGAGCGTCTGTAATTAAACAACTTGTAAAGTGATGTTATATATCTAAGTACTACTGCACTATGAAGATGAAAATGTTAAACTTTAAACCCAGACAGGCCTAAACAATATGAACTTATGTCACACTTGACTCTGGAAGATGAAAACAATTCAAACTGATCCATGCACAAAGTACATGCACAAAGTACATGGATCAGTGTCAATGCCTGCCAATATTCAAATGCTTTTCCAGCAAATATTAAATATCATTGGAATAATTCGAATTTACTTTTTCCAATTTGGCTGCCTAAGTTCAATTCTCAATTTCCTACGTAAGTACAGGATTTTAACTTTTTAGTTGCTAACCCCAGGCATTAAAATTAATACAGAGCTATGAAACTTCAACTTGGATAAAAGGTTATAGCTTTATCAAGTACAGGCAGACTTCAAGTATAATCTGGCAAATATTTATAAAGCAGGTGTATTATCAATGTCAAATTGAAAAACTCAAAATTCACAATACACAACCTCACTAAATTATTATTATATTTCTTCCACGTGGTAAGGATGGACACAGACCCAGTTACTATGTACATTAATGTTATACATACCCTATTGTAAAGAATCCCTCGATTACATATTCAAAAAATATATAACATTTCCTGAAAAAGTATATTAAGTCCAAGTATTTTATAGCATAAAACTAAAAAACAATAATAAATGCTGGACAAAAAGTTGGCATTTGAAAAGCACTGGAAGCAGTTTCAACTTCCTTGGGAATTTCCTCTCATATGACGTAGATGAATTATATTTTTCACTTCCACCACAACTTTTTTCATACAACATCTCTCACCACATTGACAAATAAATGGCACATCTCTTTCAGATCCACTATAAAAATTTCAGGAAAAACCACTGATAGCAACACAGCGATTAAAAAACTATATATACAGAGCCGAAAATTAATTGGGTTGCATCTAAAACAACGTTTCTTATAGAATAATTCAATTTTACAATAATTGCATGATTGAAAAACTTGTTCAACATCTTTTATTTAACTTTCAAAACAATTATTAATTGGTACATTCCAGGAACATTTTTAAAATTATCATTAGAAAAACTAGTTGCATCCAAAAATGAGATTTATCACAATAATAAAACTACATTTTGACAGATTTTTTGTTGTTATAAAATTATATTTGCTCCGAAATTGCACAATGACTTACGATTCGTGACGTCACACGTTATTCAATCAGCCCATTTCACCAAAATGAATATAGAACTGCACATATATTAGAAAATAGACCTTTTTTTATTCAATGTCATTTTGAAAATTATTGCTGAACTAAATCAAAAACAAAAAACTCCAATTTGAGGTGGGTAACAACCTTCATATTTTCCCCCACCTCAGGGTCTGTATAGAGCCAATCTTGGTTCACAAAATTAAAAAGTACATTTTCTAAAAAAAAAAATTGTGGCATCATTAGGCCTCTTTGACTAGCAAATTAAGAAAGAACTACCGAAGTTTTTCCATTACTAATTAGTACTGCTGAACATTAGTCGCATTTCTTTTCCACATGTGCAGAAAATGAAGCTTATTAAAAAAATACTTTCATAGATACGTTTCCTTCCCACGTTTCACTTCTGATACCAGATGGCGGCACTGGAAAACATTTATTTTATATAATCAGCAGCTTATTCTCCAATTCAACAGCGTTTTTTCGGCGCGCCATCTGGCATCAAAAGTGAGAAACATTATTCGTTTAGTTATATCCAATGCTTATTTTCATAAGGGTTAATTTCTGACTTGTCTTACACACAACTCTCATGAAAGAAGGGCTACTTTTAAAAAGAATTATATATAAAACCAATTATGTTTTAAATAGTTTCCCAATATATGTTTATGGAGATATTTTGAAAACAGCTGTGTCTGTCCTGTCACAAGACATGACTTGCAATACCACAATTTATACTAACTTGAGAGCAATTCAACTTGACATGATATACACACACTAGCACACGTGTGTGAGTAGTAGTAACATTATTTCAAGTAAAAAATACTGTTGCATTTACACCATGATTAGCATTCACCACATGCACAATGTACCCAGTTGGCATTGTTGCTTTGTCACAATGTCACACCGGTTTTAAGTATGTATATGTATGTAGCATTATTTGCAATGGAAAATACCACATTTGCTTTGTTGTGCCACCACATATGCTACTGTTCTTACTACAGTTTAAAAATCAAATTCCTTGAGGGAGAGATTAATTCACATTTGATTTTGTAAGTATTAAACACTTTTAAAGTTATTCTTCACACACTGGATTTCACTAATGATCTAGCTCATTGAGTAGAGTAAATTTATGCAAGTTGGATGAATCAACAGCTAAACAGTATCTCTAACAACAGCGTTTTCGGTGCGCCATCTGGTGTTGCAAGTGATAAGCCTTTTTTGTTATTCCAGTTATAAATATTCTAACAATATTTCTATATGCAAAATTGTCAGTTGTCTTTGTACCACATGCAACAATTATTTCAGTTCTGCAGTTTTGCATAACTAAGTGCTTCTTTAGCAGAATATATGCATATGTATTGCATTCCCTAATGGAAAATATGGGAAACATGAAACCATTGGACATAAGCAGGATGTGTTTGCACTGTGTTTAGGGTACATATACCGGTATACCAATGGCCCTTATCAGTCTATGGATTTCTACAACGTTCAAGGTCAAAACATTCCCTCCAGGGGGAAGGGGGGGGGGGATGGCCTTGTAACAAAACAAAGTCCCGCTGCAAGTCTGACTGTCTCCTGCAGAATGGAACCTGACTTAGTCACAAAAACATGCCGTTATTTCCTTCCTAAAGAAATTGCAGTGGTCACAAAACTTTCCATGGAAATTTCCTCATCATCTCACAATAAATACTCCATCAAGTAAACATAAGTAGCACTATTCATCCATCATGCATTCAGTGAAATCCAGGTTACAGGGTATTTTATTGTCCGCCATACAGGTTGCATTTACAAACGTATAATTAAATACACAATAGCACAGTTATAGAGAATTTTTTTTATCTTTGTTTTCTCAACTGCCTTTTGGAGAAAGAATTAATTAGAAAAAAATTGTTTTGTTGAAGTACACTTACACTTTGTTTCATGTAAGTCACCAACTGATGACTTTCATGGTCGTTGGTTCGATGAATAGAAAATAAGTCACGTGATCTTTGTATCCTGGGTCAGTGACACGCATCAGTGGAAAGCAATTATTTTACCTACTTGTAATAACTCGATCCAAATAAATAAGATAAATGAAAAGGGGCAAATTGCAACACAAAATACACAACTTCTTGTTCCACTAATTACACGTAATTAGAATCATGCCCTTGTTCCATGAGGATTCCAAGAAATAATAGTGCAAATGCAAGAAATGTTTTCATCATTTGAATACTAAGTGCTTGTCATTTCATGCAATGAAACATTTCATCAAAAATCAATAAACAAAATCGTGTTGAACATTGTTTAAAATGTCAACAATTCAACATTTTTTTCTAAATATTAAATATATTTTCTCAGTAATTTCCCTAATGTTTGTTTTCCTTTTTTACCTTCTCCTAATTACATTACTGTACAATGTTCTTCTATGTTTTATTTATTAACTACTTAGCATATGAACACTAATAAAAAGAATTAAATTTGTATTAAAAATCTGGTTATATACGTATACATATACACACATATAAAAGGAATTCGACCAAACCCAGATTTGTAATTGAATTTTAAAAACACCTAATTTAATGTTCCGCGACTCGTTAGTCATTTTAAACTTGTAAAATAATCTCATATCTATTTTCCCTAAATTTCATTGTTTGACCACCAGTCCAATTTCATTTGACCTATACAAGAAATCTTCAAACTCTTTTCAAAAGTAACGTGATATAAACAGGTTATTAATTATTATATGAAACTGTCTGCTATAAAGCCACAGGTGTGGTCAACTTACACAGTCAAACCAGTTCAAGTGCCTTCTGATGCATAAATTATTATTTGGCCGCCATTACACCAGTCAGACACACTTTGACTTTGTTCCCTTTGTTCTCACTGGTTCAATGGCGTATTTTCTAACTTAAAATTATAAATACGCTATAAATACATGCAACTGCCAACAGATTTACCTACACGTGACGTCATAATCACATGACATGTCAAAGCTGACATTAGCCAAATAATCACATAGGTCAACTTACAAAAGTTTATCAAACAAAAAGGTATTTAAATCTATTAAGAGCCCCAAATAAAAAACAAGGCACATGTGCGTGTACCTTTGTAACTTGAACCTTAAGCTTGAACGAATGTAGGAGGGTATAGGGTCAACTTAGACAGGTTTTTCGTGCTTAACTATTTTCAATATGCACAGTTACAAGTAAAAACAAGTGTGAAAACATGGTAGGTATGCTACTCGAGTTACACACCATGTGGTGAGTTGGAACCTTTGTAAGTTGATGGAATATGTGGTCAACTTAGACAGGTTTTTCGCGTTTAACTTGCCTTTTCTCAGTTCCTTTTGGGGTTGCCTGGGGTCGTGGAGCTCGTGGATCCTTGCAGAGGATGTTGCACCCATTGTGGACACAAAGAGAGTGGAGTGTCCACCACCGAATAGTGCACCACCACCATCATTGTTCAAGCCCAATGCTCCACCATACATAGTTTCCCACATTTTCGAGATTTTCCTCTTTCTGGTGGCGGACGACGTTGAAAACAGGTTGTTGTCTTCGCCCACAACCGAAGTTTCGTCACTCACATGTCCACTGCCAGCATTGCTCTCCATTATTCGCGACCAAACAACAAAAATAATGAAGTGAAACTGATGGGGTGTTGTTAAATAGCCTCTAGATGAAAGCGAGTTGCTGCTGCTGCTCCTGTTGTCGTCGCTTTTTGCAATGGCGACGATTGCGATGTCGATTCTTCCACCTCATCTCGCACTCAAACCCATCCAACTTTCCCTTTTTCCACCTGTTTCTCTATTTTCGAAACCACACTCACTTTTAGAAAACAACAACCGAAGCAACGACGAACACAACCAACCACATCACAACACCACAAACCCACTTCTTCTCCCAAATGGCAACGCGCGATTCCTCTATCTAGAGCCCATTCATTTACACACTATGGCCATGCTAGGTTTGGACGCCATTTTGATGCGGCATCTGCAGCGGCAGTTCCCGATTGGCTGATTAATCAACACACGTGATTTTGACGCCATCTTGTGAGCGTTATCGGAACTGTTATGGTTCGTCGTTCAAGTCAAAGATTTAACGATAACGATTCCATTGCTTTACATCTTTTGCAACATTTTGTTATGAACGGCTTTCCATACAGAACTGCAATCGCTCGAACCACTCGAACCAATCAGCGCCTTGAACGGGTTTGGCCATGTTCCCTACATTGATGACGTTGCCAGTATCGATGCGCACCGCTATATCGATATATTTTGGATGTATCGATACTCTGATAACGCGCCGTTTCAAAAATTTAAAAACGTTCCATTTCCGTTGGGATCAAAAAACTGTCATATGTCATTTTAGAAATGGAAAATTAAAGGTACGACCGTGATGGTGCATGAAGATGGTTGTCATACTGATGAATTATCAGCTTTTCTTACCTTTTATCATAATTTTTCCGTTTTTAAACGAGGAGTTATCGTATGCAAGTCTTTCAGCCGAAGCGCCGTAGTTCAAGTGGATTTCGGGGCGGGTGAAAAGTGTGTCTGCAAGAATTGATGCTGGTAATCAGTTTCTTACAGGGACATTTGATGTCGTAATTTCGTCCATTTAATGAGTTTTCTTCGTTTTAATGCCATGAGGACGAGCAACGTGGAGAACAATTTTGTTTTCCACGTTCGAAGCTTTTAAATTTACAACTGCATAGATTCTGAAAATAGAAAGGTACACAGGTACACCTATATATAAATACAGAAACAAATTGTCATTATATATCTTTCATTGTCTTTATTATTTCAGGAATTAGCGGAAATGAATTGTAATGGACAACCTCCGAGCAAAAAACTTAAATTATCCCTGAGATATCAACGTATTGCTAAATCGAAAAATTTGGAATTGGAAAAACCTTGGGAAAAACCGTCTGATGATGAAAATCGTAAAATCGAAGAACCCTTGAATCTTGGCTTGAATCATGTCAAAGGTCAATCAACTGGTCAAGTGTTCCATCAAAATGCACTTTCCAGTCCTATTCTTCCATGGTGATCATTTTAATTTTAATTTTCTATTAACCATCCACATTTATTTTATATTTTATAACAATTATATAGCAGGATATAATATTTCTAGCTCATGCAATCCTAGACTTTCAGGTTCAAATCTGCATGCATAGAAATCAGTCAAAGAAAACAATTATACTTGCATATATAATTAGAATGCGCCGTCTTGTACCAAACGAATTTTCAGCCAATCAGGTTGCATAATTTACCTTATTACATCCTCCATATTGCTTATTATATATTGAAAAGTATAAATTGATTAATTATATTGCAATCAAATGAACTTGATCAACTAATATACAAGTACGTTAATTAACTATTCTGCGTTGCCCCTGTTATATAGTAGAAATGCATATTATAGCCTCCATATAAACAAATACCCTGTAGACTAATACAAACATCCAGTCCGAAGGTTATTTTTTTTAAAGATGTTCTACTGTATTTAAATTTTAATAATTGTGAATTTGCAGACCCAGTGTTCACAAATATCAGATCATTGAATAGTAAAGTGAATTTAAAAATACAGATACAGGTTATAGATATAGATAATGCTGATCCATATATAGATAAAAGTGTAGAATTGCAAAACGTTTTTAAAAAGATGTTGTTTGTTCATAAAATAAAACTTTTTATTGAGTGAATTGCATTTCTTTGCAACTTAATTAATATTGAACGTGTATGCAATTAACTAACCAATTAATTAAACGTTCCTAATTACCTAAGTCTAGAATAATTATGTAGTAAATTATGTAGATGTTATTTTTAGAAATTGTGCTGGTTCCTGATTCGTCAGTTTTTTGTCTAAATTTTAAAACAGCTGTTCATCCCCATTTGCGACTCTTGCTTTAGGCATAAATTAGTTATAATATATGGCCAGCTTTTATTTTTACTTAAGGTTGCAGAATAATCAAATTGAAGCAACGAGTTCAAAGACCACCAGTCCAACAAATATTTCTTTCCAACTTGAAAAAGGGGTTGAAGGACAAGAACCTGCCCATGAAATGTTATGCATAACTTTTTGCCCCTCTCATTTCTTTATTCCTTTGCCAACAGCAACTGATAATACATTGCTAGTAGAGCATTGACTTGTTTTTTTTCTTGTTCTTATTTGGTTGCTTGCATTTTTATGAGACGCGGTCAACAGGTTTTGCAATGCAACATATCCTTGCACACAACTTTGACTTCAAGAATGACTGTATCATAAGTTAGTTGTTACCTGTGCAACTTAAGCATTTCATTTTATAATAGTATATACAACAATATGTTTTGCAAATATATACATGATCTCTCAGTGTGTCTACTGAACTTTAAATTCAAAATATCTAGCAAAAATGATACATTTTCCAGTATTTCAGAAAGAATTCCAGGATTTCAAGGGTAAAATAAAATCCCAGGATTTCCAGTTCAGTAGACAACTTTGTTAATCAGCGCGTACTCGCTTCAACTTCGTGTAAAATTTCTAAATGTTGTAATAGGACCATTGCTGTGCTTAATATATGTACAAAGGTTGTTTTTTTTCTGTATACTATAAAGTTTCCAGAAACAAGCATTAATTACAAGACTTGAGAATTTGGGACACACATGCTACTTGAACAGCGTACTGTCCGTGCTCAGGTTTTCATCGCAATTCACTCAACTCCTTCACGCAGCTTCACAAAGATTAATTGATCTGGTACAGAACCAACTATATAATTTCCATTATTAATCAAGTGTTTGCTATACTGTCCACCTATTTTTCAACACAGCCAATCTTGACCCCAGTGCAGAAACTTATCTTTGAACTTCACGAGGTGAACACGCGAGCACAACTTTCATTGATATCATTGTTAATGAAAATATAAACATTAATGTCTGGTATATATTTAGATGTACTTATCCATGTCACTGATGGAGAAAGAAGCAATAGCTAAATCAATTTCAAACGATGGAATTAATAAATTGGGGAAGTTAATCTGGAAACCAACGGCTTTGCTTCTCGCCTTAAGGTATTTGCTAATAGTTATTACTGTACATGTAAAAGTACAGTGGTTCTAATGAAAATAGCAATTTATAGGGATGTAGATTGTAAATATGAAGGTAGTACTCAACATGATGCTCAGGAATTAATGGGATTGATTTTGGAATCGGTTAGAGAAGTTTGCGAAGGTATTCGGCGCAAGGACCCAAGTTTCGGTACAGCGCTAAAATCAACAAACTAATTAGTGTTACGAATGTTCCATAACTGAATTTTCTTTCAGAACCACCTAAATACGAATCAGTTGAAGATCTTTTTCAAACAAAATTCTTGATTACTACACATTGTTTGGAGTGCGAGATCCCAACAACCAAGGAAGATAGCTTTTGGGAATTTGGGATTGCGGCTTCAAAATTTTACACCATGACAAGGAAAAGGAAATCGAAGACTGCGTTTAATTGTAGGTCTATACACACACAAAATTAGTCAGCAGTTATTATTATTGTCAATCATTTGATTTAATTGATGTAGAAACATTTTCAGTCTCAAAATTAGCAAAGGATATCACAATATCAATGCAACTGAGTGAAGTTTTGAACGACACGAATAAGTATCAGTGCAACAATTGCTTTCACTTGAACGAAGCCAGGAGAATTGCAAATCCTATTTACATCCCAAGAATAATTAGTATTGCATTGAAACACACCAATGACAAAGAGTAATCAAGTAAAATTGTTTTATGAAATCATTGTAGTACACAGTGGCCGTGCTATGTACATAATTATTCAGATGTCCGTGCTTAATGTCAACACAATTAATTAAATGTTTGGCAAAATTATAATAAAAAAACCATGAAGAAAGTAATTAATCAAGTGTTGCTGCAAAATCTCTGTGGAAAAAATAAAAAATAAAAGTTATTAGCACACAAAATTTGCCAGATAGGAGGTTATAACATAAAGCGAAACTCCTAATTTAATTACCCCGTCAAAAATTGTGGCACAACTTTATGTGAAATCAGGTATCCGAAAATTAAATAAGTTTTGACATTTTCTTCAAACCCAAAAGTTGATTAGTGTCAACGGGGTAATTAAGTTAGGAGGTTCGTCTATGTGCTGGCTGACCTCCTATATGGCAAACATTTAAAACTTTTAAGTGCTATAGTAACTTATTTTTACTAATTTCCAAAGATTTTGTTGCAACACTCGCTTTCTTCATCATTGTTCTTCGTTTTCATACAAAACCCTGTCAGTTCACCTTTAAATTTCAAACACTTGAAACTGTAATAAGGCCAATTATAAGCTACATTTATTTCTGAAACGTTTTCTAAGTGTTTGATACCTGAAATTATGTTTAATATTACTATTAAACACTTACTAAATTGCAGGTTTGCGACGTACGGCGTGAAACCTGTCGTTGACGCGTACCACATCCCGATGACACTTCCCTGCCTTCAACCTGGATGTTGCAAATTGTGCAAAAATAAGAATCACAGACCCAGTCTGTATGCCATAATTTGCCATCATGGCCTATCAACATCTTCCGGCCATTACTCAGCGTACATCCGCGTTACAAGGATGGCCAAAAGTGAAGCAAATGCCTCGGTTATAGAATTGTCATCTTGTTGCAAGCACCTATCAGCATGTGAATATGTAAATGAAACGTGTTTAAATGACGTTTGGGTTCACATCGATGACGAAAGCATTTCTATAATCAAAGATGTTCAGAAATTATTCGGCAAAACTTCCGCCAATGCCCCATGTCTGCTTCTGTACAAACGGCCCTTTGCATGAGGACAATTCAACTTTTAAATACATGAAATATGAAGCATATTTTTACCATGCAAATGAAGGTTTTTAATTACGTAACCACTGAAAATTGTGACCACTGGGATATATTATTATTACATGGAATGATCGTTGTGAGCATCGGGTACATGGAAGACGGGTTCTCCAACAGAAAGTTTTACCCAACAAGTTATTGGAGGACCTTACAGTTGCAGTTACCACGTTATCACATTTGTCTACGTGTTAACAGATAAATTGCAGAAAAGGTTTTTTCGTCTTTTTTTTCCTAGTTCGGCAGAGCAATACGCAATACACGTACGGGAAATATATTTGCATCGTGATCGACCGACCCGCCACGCCAAAACAACAAAATCTCAAAATAACTCTTCAAAAGGAAAATATATAACAGTAAAGCAACGTTTCAAGTCTCATAGACACAAAGCAATACTCTTAAACAAAAAATATGTCCAACGTAACAACATTTCAACGGATTACATTCAAGCTACGTTACCGTACATGCGGCAAACCAAGGAAAGTTATTAGTAATCTAACGGAAATGTAGAATAAAATCTATAGCAATAAAGGTTTTTAGCAGATGATGGCAACAGACAACAATGAAACCATCTTTGCCATAAGAAGTAGAAGAAAAGTTTGCGAGAATTTGAACCAACCGCGCAGCGGTGTGGTCTGTCTATCCGCGACAACAATTTTCATATACAAAATGTACACCAGTCCAGACAATACAGACACTTCAATATTATATAGAATAACCAGTGAAAACAAAACAATATTTCGAGGAATGTTTCACATTGCGCACGAAGGACAATTGTGCCATCAAATTTTTGTTTTCTCCCTACCTACAACGAAACACATTCTTCTACGTTGTCATCGTCAATGTAAATATACTAATAAGGAGTTCCAAATGTTCGTATCCAAGGCAATATATAAAAATTCTTCTCGATTTTCTTCCTCAACAAATGAAAGCACTTGATCGAGTTTCACGGGTTCGAGATTGCGTACGTTGGAGATTGAGCGCGAGGGATTGCAGCGGTACGTTGGAAAATCTTGTGGGTCTTGTTGGAGGAGGAGGAGAACAGTGACACATTCATCTTATTCGAATATATCAAAAGGTCCTGGAAAACCACCTAGTTCTTGAGGTACGGGTCGAGACTCTCCAGCGAGAAGTCCTCTTTGCTGAATGTGATCCCACGCTTGTATCCATCCTAATAATACAAAATGCATTGGTTCAATTTTGAAACACTACATTATTTTATGGTGGAAATGCAACTGAAAAGATGGTACATACCCTCATCTCGGAGAGCCGCTTGTCGAGAACACCGAGTGCCGCTTCCAATTCTCTCGCCCCCAGATGAGATGGAACTTGACCAAAGTCACCCATGCCAAAAGGGTCCTCGCTGACCGGTGTAGAAGATGCCCCACCGAAGAATGGGTCAGCTCCGAATATGTCTTTGCTCTGCTCCTCCAAAGGACTCATAGGAGGTTGAGTCTGATGCATATGGCCGTTGCCATTGAACACAGGTGGCGGTTTCACTGGAAATTAATCATTATCTCCACTTATTTCCAACAAACAATCCTCCAAATAAATCGTTACAATACTCTGTATTAAGTCTCATTCACTAAAGCTTTTGGCTGCTATACAGAGGAAATTTTGTGGTTAAGTGGGCTGACGGACAAAGATGGATGTTAATGTTGTAGTGAGAAACTGTTTTTAGAGGGTGGAAATTATATCCGAGAGCATGCTCTTATATTGAAGGCTGCTAAAGCAAGGACTGAATTATTTACAGTCAGTGAGTATGGATACGGGAATCCCTCGACTTACGTAAATTTCAAGTTACGTAAAGTTTTATGGGACACATTAATTACGTAACTCGGGGGATTCCCGTACTTTATTACGCTGGTATGCAATATATTACTTATACTGACAAGGTGGAATGTAAGTGTTGCCATATGCGGCCAAAGGCCTATTGCTGTTGCCATTAGTGTGCGGTTCAAATTCCTCCTGTTCGTCGACGATGAGGTTTTCCATCCTCCGGCCTACCATGGGCACCGGTCCAAGTTCGCTGAACAATTCCTGCAAAAATACACACCCACCACACGTGTTTATCAATTAGATGGACAAACTCAAGCTGCATCGAACAACATTTGACGAGAACAACCTGCGACGGACTGAGCGGCGCGTTGTTCCTCTCGTGAGCGCGGGGTGGCAGAGCGGGTGGAGATGGACTGTGTCCCTCATCTTGAAAAGATGTTTTCCCATCGTTCAGCTCACACAAATCCATTACCTTCAAGTTAACAAACCATTTTTAATACGTAGAAAGTCATCGGTGAATCCGTAACTGCGAACTTCGGGAAACTCACGCTGTGATCCCGCTTGTAGTTCTCAACTTCGTGCCGGTCTTTGAGAGATTGTAACTCCTGGATTCTTTGTTTGAGGCCATGGTTTTCAGATTCAAGCGATTGAACTCTTCTCTGGAGAATTATCAGTTGTTGCCTTACGTCCAGGTCTCGGCCGGAGGTTTCGAGGAAACGACGATAAGCCAGATCAAACGCTTGACCGATGGTTAGAGTAATTTCCTCAGACTAAAACAAAGCAAAACCATTTCAGAAATTGTAAATGAAACAACATTTTTAATTAGTAATTAATGATAGTTACCAATTTGTCGCTGACGAAAACGAAGCACATGTGCTTTTCAATGTCGGCTTCTTTCGCGATAAAACTGAAGAATTTCTTCTCAGCTTTGTCGTCAGCGCAGTAAGAGATTCGATGCAGAGGGTACTGATGAAGAATCCTCTACAAATTACATTCCCAAAATTAATGAAATGTAACTTTAACATGTAATCCGTCACGAGAAAAACTTTTTCTCACTTTGGTCTTCGGCTCTTGTATCGCAACACCGTTGATTGATATTGTCAGTTCAACTTTGGGGATTTTTGAGCCTTCAGATCTTTTCAGTTGTGATGTGAACTAAATACATTTCAACATCAAAACAACATATTTATATGAATAGTTTTCCAGGTTTGCGCAAAACTTTTTACAAGTTCCCCGCGTTTTCACCTAATTTTTTTTCAAAAATCTAAATAAGTTCCCTGAGTTGTCCAGCTTTCCCCGAGTGGTATGAACCTTGATATAGGTATAAAAATGAGCATTAAGTCACCTTTAACTTTCTTATTCCTTCCTTGACAACATCTATTCCTTTTGCTTGCTCAACCTCCGTGTTTCCCAAGAACTGAAATGTAAATAAAATATGCTCTCAATTTATGCATACGTACCAGGAAATGGTAATCCACAAATCTTCTTCAACCGGATACAATGATTAATCGTAGTAAGGCAAAAAGATTTGCCGTGCATTTTAAGAACATATTTCCCTCATGTTCGGATTTATTCCAGAAACTTTTAATACCAATTCTTAGTGCAAAACAACAAGTTTTTGCATTTTTTGTTTGGTATGTTGTAACATTTAAAAGTAAGTAAATATAGTTATATTTTCACTAAAAAACCACTATAATCTTGCACAACATTTCAGAGTTTTGCAATCTAAGCACACCCTTAACTTATAAATCATTGACGTCAACATGTTGTAACTGACTTATGGACAATGTTCTTGAATAATTTGTAACAACACAGTGTAAACATCACGTTCACACATCATCATATGCAGCATCAGGCAATTTTCGTTTGCATATTTATGACTTTATACTTCTTCTCCAATAACATTGCATGCTTTTATTTAATTTTATTCCAAACTGTACTCCATTAACTTTATATAAATATAAAAGTGTCTAATAATGGAACAACTCAACATTCAGATGTAGTGAAATTTAAATGTTTAAAATGGTTGGAAAATTTCACTATGACTTTAAAAGAAAGACTTGCATGTCACATGCAAGAACATTGATAACAATGTGTAATGTAACACGCAACAACAAACTTAAATGCACCTGCATATTAAAAATAATAAGCAGATTCACCATTTGTCCTTGCAAGTAGCTTATAAATACTGTATATGGATTATTAGCAAATCCAGAAATGGTTAAAACAAGAACATGTATAAAAAAATACAGTTTAGTTTGTTGCTAACCTTGACTAGGTATGCAATGTGACCTCTTTGCAACGTATCAGGTGGATGGATCCATTGCCTGGCGTCTGAAATAAGTCAATTCCTTAGTCTTAATACTTAATCCCATGGTATGTACTAAGATGGTTCCATGTTATGACGTCATATACTTACTCGTTTTGCCCTGATGTTGGCGATTGTTATGTGTCCATTTTAACAGTCCTGATTGCTTCATCATTGTGTGAGGCATTGGCATTGGCATTTACTCTGTCCACACCTTCATTTACAAAAAAACAAATGCAATAACCAATAGTATATTAGCATTCAAGTCAAACTCTGAGTATCAATATACCAATGTTACAATGTGCACAGTTCAATTCAGTTCAGTTTACAAACTATGGTCTGGTAGTTGTTGTCATGCAACAAAATATTGTGACAGCCTACATAGACCAAATTCCAGTGTGATGACACATTTCAGCTGTTTGGTCTATGTGGGCTTCAGCCAACAACAAAAAAGAAACAGAACTATGAACATTGACCCCTGTACAATTGGTCTGGAACAAAGGGCACCATTTTTGGGTACCTACATAATAATAATTATAAGATTACATGGTTCATGACCAATCTGTTATTACAATTTTCCCAGGTTTTCCAGTGTTTAGGAAATATTTCCAGGTTAAAGTAGTTGTATATAGCAACTATTTTTATAAGTTATTTATATTTAAAACACATTACAAATTGTATATTTATATCAATTTCCCAGAGTTTTCCCCTAATTTGTAACTAAAATCTAAATTCCCTGAGTTTTCCAGGTTTCTGCAAATTTTTATCTAAAATACAAATTCCCTGAGTGGCATGAACCCTGTTACTATAATATACACGTATAAATGGAAAAACTTTGGGATTTATTAGACCTGAAAAAGGAGGAAGCTATAGTATGACATTTTTAAACAATAAGTATATCCCAGGTCACATGCTCCATGACTTTTCAGTGTGAATGCATATGAATTCACACAGATTTCAGTGTACTTGTAAATAATTTTACATGGAGTGAATTTTAAACTTGGGACAATATTATATAGTACAAATCGTAAGTGTTGTTCAAGTATATAAAATATATGGTATACATATAAATAAAAGTGATGACTGGCTGAATTTTCGTTGATTTGTGATTTAAGAAAAACATTTTGAACCTTCAAACATTTGAAAAAACAATGCACAGTGATATATGAAAGTATATTTTGTTTACCATATAAAGAAATAAACTAAATATTGTTAAATAATTTATATAATTTACATGGGATATTTTATCTATTTTATTCAGGAATCAACACAAACTTCATTACTTTTTAACTATTATTTTAATACATAGAATAAATTCTTTGAAAAATAAATAATTGCTATAGAAACTAATAATTTAATAAGTACTAAGTAACGCAAAATAGTGAAGTGTCTAATTTTATTGCCAATGTGAACAGTGACTCACTTTCTTTTTTAATTCCTATTTTAAAAAACGCATTGTGTACATGTTTGCAAAACCAAATGTAATGCATTGTTATACATCTTTCAAACCTCCTTTCATCCTTGCACACATACCTAATTACTAAAAACTATTATTATAATAATACAAATTAATTTAGTGAATAGTACAGCAGTACAAAAAATATCCCAAAAATCATGCACTGCATACTCAAAAATGTGTACATATATAATTCATTAATGGGTGATTTAAATTAATAAACAGGCACTAGAGAATAGGTATAATATAAACACAATTCAGATGGTCAATTAAAATGTAACACTCAACAATGATAGGATAATTGCCCCAGGGTCAAATTCCGTCTGAAATTGAAGGTGCGGTTTAATCAATTTATTTCACACAATAATACAGACGGATATTTAAAGCAGATATTTGCTTAGATTTGATAAAAGGGAGAGGATATACGAAATAGGAAAAGGAAAAGCTTGCAAGGCGATTTCCTCAATTAGCGCACACCAATGAAAACGGCGCTGAAAACGGCCCAGAAAACATTGCACATACCCGTACCTAACTATACAAAACCAAAAATTCAAAATACCAATACTTCGTACCTTTCAACGTTCAGCAAGAATAATGCATGCCGATGCGTCTTCAATGACAGGAAAACCCCTTGAAACCCGACCAAAATTGGCGAGCAGATACGAAAAATTTTCAAAGGATTTTTTGGGACGGATGACCTCGTCGTTTCTCTCTCTTCACACACAAGTCTCCAGCCAAAGCAACGTCACGATCGACTGCTACCGCAGCGCCACGACAAGGACGGTGTTCGCTTCTGCAACTGAAGCCACCGTACTGGTCGATCAGCAGGTACTGACGTCTGGCGAGCCAATCTGGAACTGTATGGGCGGAGCATTTGCCGCCCGGCAGCCAATGGGAGTCAAACGATACGCGATATTTATCGATATAAGAGGAGCACCGCCCTGAAGCTCCGCCCTTGCTCCGCCCATGCGGAGAAAGGTACAGTTTGTTTTTAGAGATTATGGCCAACCCCATCCACGCTGCTGATTGGTTCGTGCTGTATGGGATGCCGTTGGTATCAAAAGTGAAACGTCTCGGATGCAAGAAATAATGGAACGTTAAGTCACTTTTGAGTGAACGGTGTTTCATAAATAATATCAGACGCTCATCAAAATGGCGTCCGAGATCACGTGATACATCCATCATCCAATCAGGAACATAGAAGACAGGCCACACCCTCTAATTAGCGCCATCTGGCGATCCATTTTGGCGATCGATCGGCTCGATAGGGGCGTGTGCAATAATGGCTGCTGTTCGATAATGACCTGAATCATGTTCTCTCGTATTTGAAAGAAACGGAAACATGTAATCGGTTTGACGAATATTTTAATGAATCTTGAAGGTAGCAAACGATACCATTATGACTAGTTCATCAGGCAGCGAATCGGCAACCATATTTTTAGAAGATCTGGATGAAATCGATCCTCGAGTCCAGGTATACATTTCTGTCATTTCCATCGTTTCGTAGTTTTTTTTTCTGTTCAGATTCACGAATCCGTATAAAAATTTTCCCCTTTATTTCAGATCGAGCTTGAACAACTAAACACAGCGACGGACACGATAAATAAACTCGAAGTCGAATTGGATGTAAGATTGACACGTTTTAATTGTAGATATGATTTCAAAATGGCCGATTTGACGCTATAAATAGAAATGTAATAATGATCATTTGCATGTTCATTTGCTCAATTTCACCCTGTTATTTATAATATTATATTATACACCTTCATATATGATAAAAGTAAGTAATCCAATATTTGAGAAAAAAATTAAAATACAAGTGGGACACATCAATAAATTTAAATGGTACAGTTGTTGGCAACTTGACAATGTGTCGCAATAACATATATAGATATTTAAAAGATATGAAACATCTATGTATACGTATATGTGTTTGTGTAATGATAAGAAAAATTCCTTAATATTTATCTAAAATGCGCTGCAAGTTTAAATTAATTTAATTAAATGGAACAAAAATTGTGTTGAAATTCCTATTAAATTATAAATTATATTTAAAAAAAAACTTTTATATACATAATCTTTCTGCAAAGTTTGATTAATAAACTAGCATTAAAGCCTTTCATTAGATGCCTAAAATGTCCCATATGTGGTTTCTGTATTAAGTATTAAATATTAATTATATTAAATATACTATACAATTATTATAAAATTGTGCCATCAAATTTCCACCAATATTATACAAAATTGAAAATAATTGTTTCTGATGAAATATGATATTGTTGAATTGTAAAACCAAGTTTTTTACCTGACACAGGAAGCAAGATCAGGATTCAGGCAGCTTCTAACAGAATCCTCGCAAAGAATCGACACACTTGCCAAGAAACTTGGTAGCTGCATTGACAAATCCAGGCCATATTACGATGCACGTATTAAAGCTAGAGAGGTACGTATGTGGATATACAAACAAAACAGACCTTATTCTCCAAAATTAGGTGCACATGTGTAAAAAAACATAAGATGGCATTAAAAATTTAATTAATCAGTATGTATTGCTAATGGTCCTATTGTTTCCATCTGTTTTATGTGTTAAGTTTTTATTTTAAGGTGTTTATGGGTTGAATATTTTGGCAGGCACAGCTAGAAACTCAAAGAGCAGCTCTGCGCTTCGAGAGAGCGAACAGCGCTCACTCGGCCGCCAAAGAAATGGTGTTCTTGGCTGAAGAAGGTCTGCAGAAACAAGGCAGAACTTTCGACCCAGCATGGCAGGAAATGCTTAATCACGCAACCATCAGGGTATAAATATTGCAAACATAATCATTTATTGTCGGGGTGTCTGCTGAACTGGACTTTCATTTATCCTTGAAATCCTGGAAATATACTAAGTTTGTTTATTTTAAATCCTGGAAGATTTTATCAAATGACGAATATAACTTCAGATTCCTTTTTAAAAACAGTTTGAACTTTACTTAATCATCGGTTTGCATTATATCAATTATGTTTTGTTATGTAACCATCTGTCCCTTAATTATTCAAGCATAACAATTTAAGTTGAATAAAACGTATAGTATCAGTCGAGATATTTATTTTGTGTCATGTTAAAGGTCCTTAATAATATATCCTGGAAATAAACTGGAATTTTGAAAATACAGCTCAGTCTTTAGGTTCAGTAAACACTCAGGTATAGTGTTTGGTTTTAAGTATTGTCATATTGGTTCATTAAAAAAGATCATTGCAGATTTAGGAGAACTTTGTGGAATTGTTTGTCTTTTATTTAATTAAATTCTGTGCGGCGTTTTGCAAAATATTTGTGTTTGTACGTATTTTAGGTGAACGAAGCGGAGACCGAAAGGAATCTAAGCGAGATCGAGCACCGTAAGAAATCGAAATCTTACAACGAAGTGGAGCAGCTGGTGACACAATTGCAAAAGGATTTAAAGAAAGCTATTGTTAAATCAAGGTAAGCAACTGACACACTTGCATAGTGTTTGTGTCAGAAAGTAAGGAATGACTGCGGCTGGCTTACCTGTTCGTGTCAGTTAAAAATATCCGGTAACGGAAACCCGCATGGATTTTTATTATCATTCCTGTTCGTATTTTGAAATATTTTGAAAGAAGCAATTTGGAAGGATGTGAAGGATATATTTTGCCATATTATTTGGTTGATTAATTATCTCCCGTGTTTCGCGATACCGCATGCGCGTCCGACTTACCGTTTCACCTGCTTTTTTCTGTCGTGTTAGTCTTTCAACACGGAGAAGCTTGCTGCAGTTAAACAATTTAGCCACCCAGCATCAGTTGCTGTTGCTGTAAGTAGTGGTTATGTTATGCTATGTTCTATTGTTTTTATTTATTGATTTATTTATTTGGAAACCAGAATGTAAAAATATCTTTTTTAAAAAATAAACAATGTGCCAATATTTATTATTCTGCTTGACAAGATTGCATCCTTGCTCTGAATTACTGAAACGGCAGATCTGTATCTAGTATATTTATATTTTTATATATTTGTTTCTGTGATTCGTAACTCGTAAAGCAAGGCAAAATGTTATTATACCACCGTGTATGTCCGTAGTTTGGTGCATCGGTTATGTTCTCGCTTTTCCCGAGTTTAAAAATTTCAAATTGCAGGTTGTCTACTGAACTGGAAAACCTGGAATTATTTATTAAAGGTGAACTGACACGGTATTGTAAGGTACCCTGAAACTTTAACTACTTGAAGAAAAGTCACAAAGAAAGCAAGTGATGCAACAAAATATCTGTGAAAATTAGTAAAAAAAGTTATTACATGTCAAAGTTTGACCGTATTTTTATCGAGACCCTTATAATTGATGCTCCCCTATGCAGAAAGCCAGGTCAAACTTTGACATCTAATAACTTTTTTACTAATTTTCACAGACATTTTGTTGCACCACTTGCTTTTTTCATGACTTTTGTGCAAGTAGTTTAAGTTTCAGGGTACCTTACGAAACTGTGTCAGTTCACCTTTAAGCATGAGACTAAATTGAAATTCCATTTTTCACTCCACTAATTCATCGGTTTGTGATGTAATTATCTTTCACTTTATGTCCTGGGAAAAGATTTATAAATATCCTTGAAAATACTGGAATTTTGAAATGAAAGTTTAGTGGATACCCTGTAATACAATGATTATAAAAGTTATGGAATTTGAAATATGGTTTGTGCAAAAACATTTAAATGTACAGTATTAAAATATATTTTCAGTATGTTAACAGAAATGTTTTGTCAGCTTCATCTGAGATACATTATAATACAGTAGGTATTATTTTGTGTGAATATGGTCATGGAAATCCTGGAAAAGTGCTTGATTTTTATTTTTTCTTATGATAGCTACAACATTTCACATATGTGGACTTGCACATGTTATAATGGCCGCTTTTTTATGTGCAATTCAACAGCACATTTACAAATGGCATACAACGATTTACAATGCTAATGAATGTTTATTTTGATTTACAATCTGTTCCATATCCAGTGTTTTTGAAGTGGAGTGTTGTTTAAAAATATATTGGTCACTGATTGGCCTGTTCACAAGCATCGATCCAATCGCTGTAGACGTCAATTGCCTCTGAAAGATCTACCAATACAAACAATTAAGTATATATTGCCAATTACGTATTAATTACAAATGATATACACACAAAAATTAATTTACAATTTATTGATGTTTGAAAATCTTCCAGACAAACTCGACAAGTAATCCTTCCCGTGTTCCTGGCTCTGTCCCTATAAATATGACAGCAGAATATTATAGACTTATGGATGATGCTTCATCGTACAAAAGGGTAATTAGAGTAAATTTACAAATGAAATTTTCTAACATTTTAACTTCGCATGATTTTTCGTGGTTGCAAAATGGGCAATTGAAAAGTGTATCGAGTGGTTCGATAGCTTTTCGTTTCGTCGGTGCCTTCCTCTTGCTCTTCCTCTTCCCCATTTTTGCAAGAGATAACCGATCGCAGTCCTGGAATGTAAATTAAATTAGTTTTTATAGACGCTGTAAACAAAAATTGCAGTGCGAAAAAGTTAAGCCTATATTTACGGTCTGTCAAAAAATCCGAACGTCGATATATATTTGTAGTCTGTTCCGAATTTTACCACTGAACACAAATACAAACAAAATACGGGATTGACGTTAAATGTTTTATATTTTATACGGATTGATTAATATTTGCAGTAGTCGAAAATGCGAAGAAATGGAGCGAAACCAAGGGCGAAACGCTTGTATTCCACTATATTTCACCTTGATTTCACCAAGCCGCCGTCAGATGTCTCTGTCTGTCTGCATCATAATGTGTTACCAGGAGTGACCAGGAGGATTGGCCAATGAAAAATAGGCCGTTGCTCCGCCCATTTTCCGCCATAAATTTGACAAATGTAGAAATTGTGGCGTTTTCTCGGATTTTATCAACATTTTCTCAAGTTTTCTCAAGTTATCTCGACCAAGACATTATGTAAGCATCGTTACCTAAAATTATGTGATATCTTTGCCATCTTATTGTATAAAAATATCGTATTATTTCCAGCTGGCTCGAAATCATAAAGATCGTGATTTCGAGTTTTCTCATAGGTTTTCTCATCCAAAACAGATCTGACAGCTAGGTCCTTGGGTAAATATTGTGGCATAAAATTCTGTTATACATGCATCATGTTGTATTAAAATACATATATAATTATCAGCTGGCTTCTGCAAACAGTACTAAGATTTTGGATATGTCCTCCAACAAAACAGTTCTGCAAAATTAAATATTGTTACATATAAAATTATCTTATGACTTCCCTGGCAAAAAAATAACTGCTATTTTGTGCCATATATAAAACATAAAACGGTGGCAGCTATTTTTTAAAAACGGGTATTTTTGCAGCAGTACTTCATATGAAGTACATATTTTAAAAGTATGCAAGTGTGATTTATATACCATTCCTATTCGTGTGCATGACCATTTCAAAATTCTTGTCAATATTATCTTGCAGATCCCAACAATATATTAAATATACTTTCCCAATTGTCGTTTGTGCAATGGACCCAGCTCATAATAAACCGGGGAAATCATTGGGTATAAAAGGGCAATGTCGCAAAACCTGCAGCCATGGGTTGTGTACAAGTGGTGGTAGAAGAAATCCTGCTGTAAGTTGAC
>JAQIWR010000180.1:0-26382 GCA_034695945.1 Glomeris hexasticha
AAAACTGGAGTTCCAAACAGCAGTATTTCATAAATAACTGCAGTATTTAGGACAAACTTCAGTTTTTTGATGAAAAAATGCAGTTATTTTGGGAAAAACTGAGGTATTTTTTCGTAAGGGATAAAGCAGTTTTCTGCGTTAAATAACGGTTTTTTTTCGGAAAACATCGGTGAACATAAAAGAACCGCAGCGTGCCAAAACCTATTTCTAATTAGTTTTGGTTAGGTTATGTTAAATAGTTTTGTCTTGGCAACTTATTGTATCGTAACTCCCGCAACAAAGTGCGCTATAAGTTACCAAAAGCAAACTAATTAACATAACCTAACCAAAACTAGTTAGAAATAGGTTTCGGCACGCTGCGGTTAATTCTTTTACGTTCACCGATGTGTTTCGAAAAAACCTTTAGTTAACGGAGAAACGTTTACTTAGCCATACATACTGACTGCAACATATTGTTGCCCGACATTCTTCATCCACTCGACTACCCAATATGAAGAATGATTTTATTTTCAAAAGATGGCATTTTGAGTTTGCAAGGATGGAATGATATGAAGTCTAACAAACAACAGATGAATAACAAACATTTTTTATTTATTTCAGGAAAAATTAAATATAGTGGTCGTCAAATTAAAATTAAAGCATAAGATAATAACTGATATGGGTACACGGGCCAGTCATACACAAATGCATTTTGATCCTAAAATTACAAAATGCATTCATATATGGTTCAATGTGAGAAGTTTCACCTACAAACTTAACCGACTAGATAAGCGTGCATTGTACATTATTAAAATGACCATTTATTCAATTGCGAAAGAAAAAGAACCGACGACAAAATGTCATTGTTTAGTACAGTCACACACACATTGTGAACCTAATTATTAAAACATGAGTATTAACATCGAGCGTCATCATGATCGATTCAGCTTTAAATGGACGCCAAATTCAATCTGAACAATGTTCCAATTTAACCTGTAAAACCACTCATGGTAAAACCAAGGTAAAACTTATTGTAATTCCCCCTCTAGAATCACTCGAGTGACACCAGAACACAAATCACCTGTCAATACTGTATACCTACCAACTTATTTTAAAACTTGGTAACCTCGTAGTAATCACTGTCACGGACAATTGGAGCCGTAGAATCCAAGGAGTTGGTCTTTCGAGTTGGCATATGTCTTCCATTTCGGAAGGTTACTTCATTTTCTAAGTGCATATTTTGCCCTTGAAGGTGACCATTGCCTGAACTGCTGCTAACTTCTTCAAGATCAAAGCTTAAGTTCACCACTCCATCAGCTTGTTCCCTCACAAAATTCACGAACACCTATTGTGTCACAATATATTTTATTCAATTATCATCTCACGGCTGAAATCTAACTTAGATTGGTCTTACTTGATCTAGTGTCGTCTGAGTAACAGAGAAATCATCAATGCCCAAATTGAGCTTTGCCGTCTCAAGTTGCGAGAAAATTTCTCCCAAAGATGCATTTTTAAGTGGAACTAAAAACTCCACTGTGCTGTAATGTTGAGCCTGTCCACATAGGAAGATTATATATTACAAAATGAAGTACATATGTAACAATATGTTACTTTCGTACCTTGAGCACAGCATCTGGACAGAAACCACGCATAAAAGTGATAATATGCCCCCAATCTTGCGGTTCTTCATGAACACGGAGTGTCACAGTGTATCCGTCACCAAACCTTTTATTTAAACGCACATAAATCACGTGAACCATGTAATCACAAACATTTATAATCATTACTTGTTCTTCAGGTATTGAGGAGAACCCAAACATCTCAATTTCCCATTCACCATGATGGCCAACCTTGTGCATAATGTATCACATTCTTCCATGCTAATTGACAAAGTTAAAATCAGTATACATAAAGAAAATACATAAGCAATAATATGTATTGCCTGCCATGGAGCATACCTGTGAGATGTTAAAATAACAGATCGCTTGTCCTTGATTATTTGGAGCACATTATCCCATACAAGTCTCCTTGTTGACGGATCCATCCCACTTGTTGGTTCATCCTGATAATTAATTGTATTATATTATGAAAACAATTTCCACTAAAGCAAAATATCTGTAATTTATATTTACCATAAGGACAAGTTCAGGATCCCCTAAAACAGAAATAGCTGTGCATAGTTTGCGCTTAGTGCCTAAACTATAGGTTTTTGTGAGTCTCCGAGCATGAGTTTGCAAGTTAAACTTGGTCATAAGAGAATGTGACACCTGTAGTAGAATATATAAATCATGTATTTATTGCTAATCACCAAGATAAAAATTAATTAAGTGAACTTAAATATCTTACAAATGGCAGATCTTCACTGCGGACGCCTCTCAACTTGGCATACACATACAGCATCTCATCGGCAGTCAGCAGATCATCAATCGCATTGGTTTGCGGACAATAACCAATTATTTGATGGCCATTTGATAGCACATCCGACACACTGTTTTTAAAAATATATATAAACTTATGAATGAAATTTTAATCTCTTAATTAACACCAGCAGCAACCAAAAGATTAATAAGTACCTTTGGTGTTTAATGAGAACTTCACCCTCTGAAGGGTGAATTTCACCTGTGAGCATTTTGAAAGTTGTCGTCTTCCCTGCACCATTGATTCCCAGAAGTCCAAAACACTGTTATAGTGAACAATAATATGTTAGATATGTGAAGTGAATTTGCTAGATCAAATTAACATTGCAACGTACTTCGCCTTTTGGTATTCCCAAACAGAGTTTATCCACAGCCAGAGTCTTTCCCATGACTCCTCGGTACACTTTGGTCAAGTCCTTCAAACGTACCATGTCACCGTACCCTTCGTTGTTATGGATTTTTTGCTTCTCCAATCTAACATCATCATCCTCTTCACTCGTCATTCCTTTTGCTTTTCCGTACCTTAAAATGACCACACTTTAATAATAAAGGCTGCAAGACACATGCATCTTACATCAATGTTACTCACCTAGGCTCCAGGAGTTGGATGGCTGGTCGGAACTCAAAAATGATGTTTAGAGCGAAGAACAAAATTCCTTGCAATGTCAGCACTATGAAATTAATTCCTAGAAGATCCATACTGAATGGATTCACATAACTATTGTGTCCAAATCTCATGAACACTTCAGCCTGTATTGAGCTCTTGGTCAACTCAAAAAGGCCTCCACAAAAGGCATATTGTGGAAACACAAGGAAAAGATATCTTAAAATGCCCAGTGCCTCTCCCATTCCCTAAGAAAACAAATTATGATGAATTAGTTATTAAGTTGTACATACATGTGTTTGTAATAATCACTAACCGGATGGCTCTGGAAGACATAAAGGAGCATAATGCAAACTGTTGTGTTGATTCCAATGAATATGTTGACGCAGAAAAGAACCATGCTGGCCAAACTAGCTTCATCAAAAAGCTTTTCTAAAAGATACATTAGTGGTGTGGTTGCCCAGCCATAGAGGAAGAGCAGGAGAATGACGGCAATAAAGTTGTAATTTTGCACGTAGACTGGTTGATTGAAACTGGCAATTATGATTGCTGAGAGTGCAACAGGCACCAGAAGCATCAAACAGTCCCAGAAGAAAGCGGCACTCCAGTATAATATTGGACCGACTCCGCTGACAAACTGAAGGCGTTTCTCTTCTCGAGTTCGCTCTTTGACGGGGTAAATAATGAAGCTTGCTGGGATAAAGGAAAACGCTACCAGGAACACTAGTGAGATGCCTACATCTGCCACATGATGAAGCCTACACAACCGTAAAATGACATTATTTAAGCACATTGTTCACATGTGAAATTTACGAATTGGACACGGGGATCTTACAGTGCTTCCATCCCTAGCTGCATTTTGGACAGATGCATTGGATGACTGTAAGCGGTGATGCCTAAAAATCAAGTAAGAAGATTATAATGTTGGATACATTGTGCAATTAAAACCAGTAAAGTGTATATTAATTACCATATTCAGTTGGCGAGTTAGGGTTTGACCCAGTGTGGGCCCTAAGCATAGCGTTCCCTAAGGAGTTCAGGTATGAGGGGATTGCATGATGCCCTTTGTTGTTAAACCATACAATCACATTCTCTGGCGAGCCTAGAGGATTTGGAGATGATGGTTTGGCACCAAACACCCATCCACCGTATCTGGATATCAATCAAACTTCTAATAAGTTTTAACACTCTTGGTTTTAACTGTTGTGGCACAGATAATGTACACATAAACCTAACCTTCTCTCAATGAACTGGTTTTCAGTAGCTATAATCCATTCAGGCAGACTTCCCTCGGCAAAATTGTACACAATATCAGTTGTATTTGTCTTCTGAGTTGTATACTCATAGTGAAGATCCTTCGCTGCACAAACTTCCACTTGTGGATCACATCTGCAAGCTTCCCTATGGAAAGTAACATTGGCCTGCTCTGCTGGTAATGGAGCTTGACCGGGTCCAAACACACAAGCTGGAATATTTCTCCTATAGCAAACAATGATTTATTAACGACTCTACACAGACAACAAGCATAAGATATTCATTGAACTCACTGCAATGGATCATCCGGGTCAGTCCAGAGACACGATGTACCAATGCCGGGAGGTTGAAACATAGCATTCGCCGCTCTTCTTGACAAATCAGAACTATTGTCATTCAGTTTGATGAAGGAAGTTGAGTCTGGGCCATACATAGATGGAGTGAGACGAAGAGAGGGGCTCAGACTGCCTGCATCTGGTCTGACAAGGGAAAAGCCCATGGCCAGAGCCACAAAAACACACGGTAAGATGACTGCAGTGACGAAGCTGCGCCAATCCCTGCGAGTGTGGTAAAAGCGTTTGCTGATAAGTGCACTCAATTGAGACAACTTCAAGCTCCGGCCCTTCAGAGGCTGGCGCGAAGTGAAGCCTAACATCACAAATCAGAATGACATTATTATTTCAATGCTATGATTTTCTAAACCTTCAACCAATAATGATAATTCACCACTGAATGTCATTGCTGGTGCACTGTGCTTTGCTTGATCTCTTTCCACTATCTTAGCCTTAAGTTTCTCCGCATGGCGGGCCATCAGCAAAGCCTTGTTAGCTCGACTCGTTATCGGGAGCCCTGAATCAGCTTGCGAGCAAACATTTAAGAACACCTACAAATATAAAACGCTGTGTTAACACGTTATACAAAACTCCCTTTTGTTCCTTCCATTGTGAGTGGATAACCTCTTCAAGAGTGGTGCATGACAGACCAAAGTTCTCAATGCCCAATCGCTCTTGATGCTTTTCCAGTTGGAAGAAGACTTCATCGAAAGTGTTCAATGAGCCATTATCTTTGTAATAAGGTAAGCTGAATATCACTTCAGTATTTGTCTCTTCTTCAAAATCTGCATTCGGTATATGAGATCGGAGGAAAGTGACAATAGCTTCTGTATCATATCCACTACAATCTGAATAAAATCCAGGAGGAGGAAGATTATAATCACAAGCTAGAACTCCTTCTACATGTGAAACTAAGTCACATACTTGAGATTTCATTGCCAGAGGAACAGTTGGACAAGGCTCCGGAATCAGTATCGCTGCCATAGTCAGTCTCGTGTTTACCAACAGCCAGATGGTAGCCAGCACCAAACTTCCTCTTCAATTGCAAGGGACTTCCAATGCAAAGTAGTTTGCCCTGGAATTAGAAGAATGAAACTATCCAATTAAGTTGGGGAACTTCTCAAATTAGATCTAGCAATGTACAATGAACAATGTCATACAGCGTGCATGATGGCCACTCGATCACTTAGGATATCCGCTTCATCCAAATAATGGGTGGTAAGTAGTATAGTTCGCCCTATTGAGATAAAGCAAAATTTTAAGAAGCCTTTTAATGACATTTTCTGAGATTCATTGTACACAATAACTATTTTAATGAGAATTATTGGATTTTTAACCTGGTTTATGTTGTACTATTAAATCCCAAATCTGCCTTCTGGCAACTGGATCAACTCCTGAAGTAGGTTCATCTAAAATGACCGTTCTGGACCCTCCAACAAAAGCAATTGCAACGCACACCCTGCGTTTCATTCCTCCAGAAAGGTTGCAAACAACTTCGTCTTGCTTATGCCACAACCCCATAGACTCCAAAAGACTGAAAAGGCATTATCTAACTTTAACACAACTTTTTTTCTTTGCCTTCCGCGTAAATGACATTCAGCACCTGTCTACGTCTTGTTTTAATTGTGCTCCGAATAAAGTTCCTTTTAGTTGTCCGTAAAAATCAAGATGCTCACGAATTGTTAGCCTGAAAAATGCAATATTTATAATGCAATAGTACCCAAAGGGTTGAAAAATTAGCAGTTAAAGTTCATTCACTTACAGGTCGAACAGGATATTGTACTGAGGGCAGATGCCGAGAGACTTTCGTGAAGCTTTGGCCTCAGTCACTGTATCTTTGCCATTAATTTGTGCAGTTCCTGCACTAGGAGTACCCAATCCAGTCAACATATTGCTAAAGAAATACAAAATACACAATTTTGCATCACATATGCTGAAGCAGAATCTAAGCATAACATGTTATTTGATCCTTGCATTGTGGTCGTCTTCCCAGCACCATTCTGCCCTAACAGGGTCGTAATTTGCCCTTCAAAGAAGTCTACCGTCAGTCCATCCACAGCAACTTTCTCCAAAGTTTGACCTTCATTATACACCTTGCGCAGACCGTGGAGTGATATCCCTATTGGTTGTTTGCTACGTTTGCTTTTTTTGAGATCATTGCCGGAAAATGAGCTTCCTGTATTGAAAGAATAAATAACGTATCAAACCCAAGAATGCAGACCAAGCTTGTAAATCCTTTTAGATATTACCTGAGAGTATAGCATCATGAAAGGACATTGGTCCTTCTGGAGGAACTACATACACACTTTGTTTCTTAGGTGAACTATTCTTCCAGTACCTTGGAAGGAACACAAAATACCAAGGTTTTCTGCCGTTCAATCCATTCGCTGGAAAGGAACAAAATAGATTTAAGTAAGTTTAATAACACAAAAATGAAATATGTATAATCCTAAATCTACTTACTTGGGAGGACATAAGAGAAATAAAGAGCAAGTAGGAAGTAAAGCACACCATCAACTCCGAGCATGACACAGGACCAGCCAAAACTCATTTCATCGTGGGGAATTGGGCTAGTCCATAGGTTTGAAAATTGGATTCCTTCTCGTTGTTCCTCGTACCTCGTGAGATATAAACACCCCTGGCTGAAGGAAGTGGACATCACTAGGTTCTAAGAGAGAGTTTTTGTTAAGTTATTCTGCACAGACCTTGTGAACATGAATTTGTGGTTATACAATACCATGAGTATTCTGGCAGCAAAACTAAGTTGAGGTTCAAGTGTCATTATGATGATGAAGGGTAGATAGGACATGAGGTAGAGTAGTACTCCGGTTAATGATGCAATTGTGGCCGTTGTGAAGAATGTGCTCACCAAGTAACTATAAACAAAAATATTTTTGGAATGATCATCAATACCTTTATCCACTCTTGTCAATACCTATATAATATCGCAGCAAATCACTGTACAACAATGAGATTTACCAGAACATGAGTAAAGCGAATGCGAAGTCCATAAGGAAGAAGAACAAAATCTTCCAATCAGAAAATGGAAATATTCCTCCAACTTTGAAGATGATTACAATAGCGACCACAATACATGTCATTGCAGCAAAGCAATTGAAGAACCATGAAAGCCAGTTGATCCATCCACGAAGACCCATCATTTTCATTATCTGTCAAAATAACAGCGAAATTTCATAGGTTTTTAACTCGCGTATGCCAATATTTTTAATAATCATTTATGAAATGTGTATCTCACAAAAATATTAAACATGTGTGTTAATTATGTTATTGTGCAATACCTTGATAGATTCATTTTCCTTTTCTATCAGGAAGCACCTTGTCGTTTGCAGAATAAAGAACACCCAAGAAAGAAACAGTAGTTGAGATAGTACTCGGGGATGATAAAGCAGCCGTAAAGTTCTATACAATTAATGCAGCTTGTTAGCTATAGTTAGTTTAAATCTTGTATCATGTTATTATAGTATATGTGAAAAAGGCATGCATAGTAGTTGTTAGTCCAGGCTAAAAAAAATGATTAAAAGTTTCCTGCTTTAGAAGAAATGTAATTAAGACAGATGAATCAGCTGTAAACTAGCAACCAATAATAAAACACAATTAGTTATGAAAGTTAGTCATTCTAACAGATCAAAATACCAAGATGCACATCTGGTATTAGGACAACTAAGCAGAAACTAAAGTAAAAATGGAAACAAAATTGAAAAATATAAATATATTAATAAATCAATTAGTTCAAGTTGAGCAACTGGTGAACACTGCATTCACAAACAATGGATTAGTTAGATTCGATTAGAGGTGTTATCATGCAAGAATAGGATGCTCTGGAGTAGTTAGTAGAATAGACTGTATTCAATGATTCCGGACAATTTTCTGGCAATTTTACCTGTTCCAACATAACTTCACGTTCAAGTACAAGTTCACGTATGAAGAATGCTATCAAGAAGATCCACGCCAATGTTGTCACGGTTGGTACATTAACTCTCAGAAAGAAACCAAAACTGCAAAACGCATAATTCTTACATCATTTCCCTAGACATATTACAGTATGTACACAATCCTTTTTTGGAAACTTAACATGTACATACACGTACAAGCAATTTTAGATCACGTGATGTAAGCTAGTATATACTTACTCATCGTCGTCAAAACAAGGGTATGGAAACTGTTGAACGTAAGTTCCTGGAAGTCGAACTGGTTCTGTTCCTCCAGCTTGTGCTCTTATAAAAGCCTGGTCAATCATATCTTGAAGAACCACAAAGCCTCGCAGATAACGTAACTTTTCGATGAAGTTGTCCTCTGGTCCAGGTTTCCAAAACCTATATTAAAGTTTAAAAACAATCTCGTTAGCAACTTTCCACAGCATTTATGGTAACAATTAAGAATTCATACTTGTCTTTCAGGAATTTTGTAGATGGTGCATCATCAATATCTAATCTCAGTTTGTACTTTAGATGCTTTGGAAGACCTGTATTAGGATCAACACTCCTCTTTGGTCTTTTCGTTTCGAAGTCCTCAAACACAATCCCTAAAAGATTAACACAAAGTTTCCCACATAAATTATAGTTAGCAACTATATTACAATGCTACTTGTTTATATTCACCAGCCATGAAATTATTATCCGCCTTGAAGTTGTAAGCTGCAGCCATCATTTCCTCTTCAGTGTCGTAACCAATAAAACGATCAGTCTCAAAACATTCAAGTCCTTCCACAAGAAGCTTGGTCATGCTCAGGTATCGTTGTGGGTTGCCCATCTTCTGGAGGGTTTCGGTGATTGTAAGGTTACCATCAAACAGTTGTTCCTTTCCAAGGATTCCAGTAATTACACTTTTTGCCATCGGAAGAGCCATCAATTCCTAAAAAAAGGCAATGCACCATGAAAGATTCCGACATGCAAACATTTATTATAGCAAATCTTACTTCAGTTTCCTGCAGATGTTCATCCACAAAAGTACCAAGTTTCTCAAATCCTTCTGACCAAACATCCACCATTTCAGTCAACTTGGCAATGTCGGAATAAGTTTTGTTAGCCTGCATGAAACGATTAATTGTCAGTAAAATACACAAGTTTGTGCTAAATTACAGAGGATAGTTGCACAAACCTCTTGAATTATTTTCTTAGCCAGATCATTGTTAGGTGCATACAAGATTTTTCCTCTTAATATTGGTTTCACGTATCCCCAAACAATGGATCCTGAAGGTCTATTTGCAACTTGGCGATAAATCCTTTTACACAATGAAGCTGCGTATGATAAAATAAAATGACACTGAGAAATATTTGCTCTAGATACATTTCCGGACCACTTTACTTACTAGGAAGATTTGTAAGCTCTTTAACATTTCTATTCTCATCAGTCTGATGACTGCTGTCTTGAAGAAGTTTAAAATACTCTACAAAAGTTCGAATTGGATGACCGCACATAATGTTCCCCAACCCTAACATGGTTTCAGCAGTAATTTCTACAAAATAAGAACATTACAATGAAGTATTATACAGTTGGGATTAGTCATTACTCGTGTTAAGTAATCATATTTTTACCTCCCAATGCTAATCGGTCAGGATTTAACCCTCCGATAAGCTCCGTTATATTGATATCTCGAACAAAATCCCTCACTATGCCGGTCACTTCTGGCAAAGCTTGACTTGCCAATCGAAGCGATTTAAATGCTCGATAAGTATCTTCGGCTGTTAAATTTGCCTTTCCAGAAAAGCTCTGAACGATTGCACCTACGAACTAAATACACAAATTGTAACATCAGAATTTTACTTCAACAAAGCAAACTATCATATTATCCGCATATTTCATACCTGCCCAACTATCTTAGACATATCCAAATGATTCACAATTATTTCAGCTGTCCTTTTGCTTATGGTTAAATTGCCAGCAAAGTGACAAAGAGAATTTGTCAGCAGTATTGGAGCATTGGGGTCATCTTTAAATGATACGATGTTCGTCATTTCACCAGGATCACAGAGCAACTCCTCCAAAGACACGAACCCACTCATGACAATCATCTGTTCAACATATTGCACATTACAGCAAACTATAGCTTGATCTAAAGAAATCAATACTATTTAACATTCTTACCGCCGTGAAATTAAATGGAGAGTTGAGAACACTGCCAATTGTATGCTCATTGAGTTTGATCTCTTCGCGCAAGTAGCTCCTCACATATGCCTCATCACTCAAGACTTCACCCAATGAAACTATTGCAAGCAATATTAAACCAAATTGTTAAGCCAGGTTAATAAAAAGTGAGCATCCATAATTGAGAGCACATACAAGAAACAGTTGCAAGTTCTTTGACAAGAAACTCCTTTATTATAATCACTGCTTTGGCCAGTTTGAGCAAATCATCTTCAAAGTTGCTTCCTCTAATGTATGGTTCCAATCCTGTTGTCAAAGTCTTTAAACTGTACATACTCAGCAAAATGCAACAAATATGTATTAGATTACAAGTAAAGGTACTAAAATACATATTGCAATGTGTGACCGCGTGAACCTGAACATTACCTGCTCTCAATTGCATCAAGTGTTTTCTCTCGAACAATAAGTGTTGCTTTCTCTATTAAAACCTTCTTGTTCAGGTTCTTCAACAGACTAAAATCCAAGCCTCCTACTGATCTGGAAACTCTAGTAACTGAATCTGTAAGAGTTCGAAAGCGACGGCCCAATGACAATAACCGGTCCCAAGATATCACATTGTCCGATCGCCATGTTGGTAACTAAATATGCACAATAACAGTCAAAATATATCTTCAGACAGTAATAATTCAACATAACCATACTTACATTAGAACGGATCATATCAGTGCCAATGTCTTCGACAAACTTTTTGGCATATTTCTGAGCAGTTTCCAAGTTTGGACACAAGTTTTTGACCGTATCTTCTGGGGATTGTGGTGCGTCTACTGGCAGTTCAAACAGCTTTTCCAGTTTTGGAACACTGCAAAACACATATGCCAACTTGGAAGAGTCGAATCCTAGCTGTTCTAACTAAACACAACATAGTTTTCTGGTATAGAGTTATACACAACATATCTATCAAACTAACATTTTAACATGCAATTATACCCTGTTGACATTCACAGATGAATTAGTGATGATTTCATAGGAAGTCAAGCCATCATTCACAACATCTTTCACTTTTGCAATAGTTTTCCATGGTACATACACTAAAAATACAAATATTAATATTTTATCTAAATGAAATATTGGTCCGTGTATGAAATAACACTGGGTTATTACCAGGAACTTGATCTTTAATGAAGTCCAACAAACTTTGAAACAATGGACGCAGGGAACCTGGTTTCGCAAACGCCATGTTCGGCATATTAAGCAATGGCAAAGCTTTTCCAATTAGCTTTTCATACCTAGAAATCATGATAGAGGCAAGTTGAAATAATTTAATTCAAGTACGTGTACACATTTCACTAAATACTTACAAATCAAATTCCTCAAGGACAGTGGTTTGAAGTGCTTGAAGTGCGCAAAATTGCAAATTAATGAATTTGTCGGATGATTCAATAAATGAAAAAATCACGCTGGTGGCCAAATCCAGTGCTTTAGAAGCCTGGGAAACTGTTCCAATGCATGTTCCATTGCCATCTGATATTTCAAACTCTTCGCCGAAATCAAATACACAATCACTACAAATTCGCTTGATGTCCATCACAACGAGTCGATTAAACAATTTCCTGATCTGCAAAATAATTCTAAATCTTAGTAATTCATTTTATGATTCCATGGATATGTTTTGTCTTTCTTACAGTTGCCAATGCATCAATGATACCAAAGTCTTCTTTCAATATTCTGTATACGGATGTCATATTCAGTGTTGGCAAATCGCAAAGCAACTTCTCGTATTCTACAGCAAAATACCCATGATTAAACATATTAGCATCCAAGAGTAGCAATTTCAGAGTAATTACAATCTTCAGAACTAATGTTTACCATCAAAAAGTGACAACTGTTTCACGAGCAAATGAAGGCCTTCTTGGAAAAACCAGAAATCAAGGTCAAGAAACGAGGAGTTGCAAATTCTTTCTCCACTATGAATGAAAAGTGCACATTAATAATTAATTAACCTTTTTTTGGAAATAATGCAAGATTAATTACTTACCCCAGTTGTACTATTTCCGGCATAACTTTTGCAAAAGCCGTTACCACAGGTTTCCACGAGGACCACTTTAAGTCGGGGAAGAAATCCGGTGGCATGTTTTCTAAAGTGTTCATGAAGACGTTTATGTTGTCTGCTAACATTGTCCAGTTAAAAGGAGCAGAATTCTGCCACCGTTTTTCAGTGTACCATTCCGATTCCAAAGGAAGGATTGTCATCTGGCAGATATAATACAACATATTAAACTTTAGAAGGGTTTATTTCAAATTGAACAATTTATTGAGTCAAAATTACTTACCGCGTTTTGGAAAACACTTCGCAATTTTTGGCCCGAAACTCCAAGTTCATGGACCAAAGTATTGAACCAAGTTGAAGGTTTTTGTTTGCAAAGAACATCCATAAACTTGTCAGCATCTACAGATGTTCCAGCAAGGTCTGCCGACATCAATTCCATTGTCCAACTACGATCTGGATTTGAACTGCAGAAGAATTCCTGTTTCTCGGGATATTTTTCAAAATATTCCATCTATAAACAAACACCCAGATTAGTCACAATCCATTTCAAATACAAATGCAACTAAACCATGTCGCTTGTAATTACAGTACATCACATGGTAAATGCATCTTTATGCTACAATGCAGGAAGACAATTTGACAACTCTCCAAATTAGACAAATGATGTGTAGTTTAAAAAACTTTTCATTGTGTGACAGTATATGGAATATTTATATTTGGATGTACTATGGTATAGTTGTTATATACTAACCATGGGAAGAATGGAATAGACGTAAGGGGTGTCAGATGCTTGGTCTAAGCCTTTGCGCACATCTTGGATAATTGCGCGGATCACCGTTTCATTGCTGACAATGCTGTAGATACCCGCCTTGACTGCATATAACAATTCATGGAATTTCAGCATATTGGAGTTATTGCACTATGTAAACTTACGAATCTGAGGGTTCAAACCATCCAGTACAGATTTGGTTTGCATATTGAGCAGTTGGAACACGCGTGCAGGATACTTCCAATAAGGTACCAGTTCGACAAGCGAAACAAATCCAACAATTTCACGGATGCTAATAAATTAAAATACAAGATTGTACATTAAATTATCCACTGCTGAAATTATTATATAACGTATTAAAACTTTCAGCTTTTAAATATGCGGACTACTTACAGGAGGTTCATGGAACCAAGTTTCTCAAACAGGAAATCCTCAGCAACTCTCGAAATAATGCCCCAATTTCTATCATCCATCCAAGGAATCTGTTGCATAATTTGGAATGACTTCTTTTCTTCATTTAATTTCGTCGGGCTTGCCATTTCAGTCAAAGATTCGGAAACTTTTACAAGTCGGTCCACAAAAGCATCAGCATCAAAAGGCTGTATGACAGAAAGAAATTACAAATAAGTGATAACATTGTTGCAAATTCATTTTACGTTCACTTACATTATCAGAATCCGTCTGTGCAATGCTGAAGGGATCAATGTCAAACACTAATCTAGTAAAATTAGTTCTGCAGATCAGGTCTTGCAAGTAGTGGCCATTAACTGTGACAAGTTTATGCGCTTGATATAACTCATCAGGAGTTGAATTGCAGAAAGATTCTAATTTATTGTCAACCATCAACACTTTCTCTATCACTGCCTTGAGCTGATCAGAAAAATATGCAATGAGATTTTAATATGAATTGAGGCTTACAACAAAAAACTACCTTCACTGGGTGTAACAACGTGTTCACAGTCAATGCAGTAATATTTGGCAATTGCTCCAAAGTGTTTAACAGCAACAACACACCATCCTTTCCTCTATACCAATCTTTCACACTGTTCCACAAATTTCCAGACTCCAATGGCACTCCTACTATACATTAAATTGAATCACAATAAATTTAAAGCTTTATAACCATACAAAACATATCACAAAAACTTACTTGATATCAAATCTAATGACTTTGACATTAAAGACACTACAACTTCCACAGTCTTCAGAGTAATCCTCAAACCTTGGCTCTCATTTGCCAGTTGTGAAATAGTTTTGAAAACCTCTTTTAAGTGTTGTGATACATTCTCATCTCTAATAAATTAAATTCCAATTAGTTGAAATGTCAAGATATATGTAATACATAGCTGGACTATGTTGTGTTAACCTGGATTTAAATTCGAAGAGTACACTTTGCCATGCTGATTCATTCATAAATGGAGCCCAAAAATGTGACTGGGGGAACTTAGATGGAAATTCTTTTGCACTTTCCACTAAGTTAATCAAGTTGTGCGCAAAGGCATTATATCCATCTGAGCCTGCAGCTTCAACGTCACTAATATCCTACAAACAAGATGCAAAAAGGTAAATTAGATAAGCAAAACCTGACTGTTTTCAACAAAATACTAAAATCACACTTACAATTTGAATAATATTAGCCATGTCTATGCTGCAAAGTTCAGGTAGAATACTGTTTAGAGTGTCATCATTAGGAGGTGGTGTCAAAAAGGTGTTTGGAGGTGACGAACAGATAGATTTCCATGCATCAGGTTGAACAATAAGTGCCTGAAACTGCATATTTAAAATACAAATGTAGTTACAAACATTAGATCATAAAGTATTCCAGCAACATTAATCAATGGTACAAATCTCACTTTAGCAGCATCTTTAATTACAGTGTATCCCAGTATTTTTACAGCATCAATTAGATTGTTTTCCAGCCAGGAAACCAACTTTTGCAACTCTGTATTCGCCATTATATCCTTCAATGAAAATACCTCAGCTCCTAATGATAATAATAATGAGATCGAATGTTATGTTAGTTAAAAGTTCATGAATGTTGTTTCAAAAATATTACTAGGCACCATTGAATTGCTTCATTCCTTCAACAATACTGGCAACTGTAGAGTTAACAGCATGAATAACATAAAAGGATGCAGAATCAATTCCCTGCAAATTGGCCAACGCGATGATGTTTCGCGTCACAAATTGTTTCCACCTGAAAAATACCAAAACATTTCTTAATTGTATTTCAAAAATTGATCAATCCAATTGAACTATACCAGTCGGATTGGGACAAAGCAGGAAGATCAGCAAAGCCATTGATCATTCTTTCCCATCTGGATTTATCAAGCAGATTTGAAAAGTATTGTGTGATATTTGAACTTCTGTGAATGATCGGAGCAGCATCGTTGACCAGGAAGATGACATTATCCATTATGTTTGCAAATTTAACATTGATGGCCGATGGCAATTGATCTTTCCAAACGCTTATCTGCAATTTCAAGATCATGGGTATGTAAGTATTTGAAAGTAAAATTGCAAATAAGCAACTTAGCATTGAAACAATTACTATTTTGTCAGTGGTGCGAGCAATCCAAGTGTCAACATATGGTTCAACAACGAAGTAATGCTTTGGATCACTCATCGCTTTGCAAACTGTATTCAAAACTTGTGTTTTGTCTAAGCTCACATTTGCAGGAATGACAACTGTATTGTAAACCGGCGATGTTTCATAACACGCACTGCTGAAGTCAAAAGTTCCATTTGCAAAGAAGTGTTCCAACTGCAAAAAATACATTAATTATTTTACAAACAATAAACTATGAATGATATTGCTATATGCTACTTTATTACCATAGAAGGAAATTTTGAGTCTGCAATCGTATGAACCAGAATACTTAAATAATCGGGCATATTTTCCAGCAGGTTTACAAGTACCATGTCACCACTTGCTCCTACAAGGTCCTTCAGTGTGGCATTCACAGCTGAACATTTTTAAATACATAAATATAATTACAACATAGTAGGGTATAATAAAATATATAAGCACATGTTTTACCAGGAAGTTTTATTAGGAATTGGTTGAAATCTGACATTAATATGTTTGCAGTCTTCAGCACTGCTCTGAAAGTGGTGAAGATCTGATATCCGATGGCTTTAGCATCTTTGGAAGGGACACCAAGCAACTGCACCACGTTTGCAACATCAGCAAGATTTTCTGCTAATGTTGCATTTATTATGAATGGCATTCCAGCATCCAGTGCAGACAGAGCCATCCTGAAATATGTCATTTTGTACTTAATATCACACAATATAAAATAATGTGTTGTACAATATAAGTGAAATTTATTTATTTACCTTACTCCTGTTATTGGAGTTACTTTTTGAAACTGTGCTTTCATATTTTCCCATGATTTCACAAGGTCTTCCACTTTAAATCCTTCCACTTCTGCAAATATCTCATCACCATCAAATTTGACAAGTTTGTCAACATTATCTGTTAATGTTTTCACGTCGTTTGAAAATCCATCCCAGTCAATTTCAATGTTTACCCCTTTGTTTGCATCACGAACCTGAAGGTGAAAAATTCACAAACAGTTTATAAAACACATTCTGAATACAGTAGGATATTTCTGTGTGGAAAACAAATACATTCTTACTTTCCAAAGCATACGGAAGGATAGAGGTAATTTTATGAGTTCACTGAGCATCACCCTGCTCCGATTGCAGAAAATATTTTCAATATTTCTCAGACTCTTGTCACCAGCTGCAGACAATTTTACCAAGTCGGCTATACTGACTCCTCCACATGGAATCAATGATGTGTCAGCTTCAGTGAGTCTTGTCACAAACTATAATTTATACAAAATGAATTAATACTGCATTTGTGTTATAGTATTTTAAACAGCTGCACCACAATGAAAAATACATACATCCCCAAAATCTTTTAGCAATGTATTTGTGACACCTTCCAAAAGATGTGGGAGGAACTGTATAATATTGTGACCAATCTCAGTGAATGTTGGGAGGTCAAGCATCACATCAGCAACTTCCAGTCTTCCTCTTGCTATACATTTCATTTACAAACAATTGCTTTTATTTCATGCTAATCTACACCAATATCGGAGAAACAGTAACTGACCAATTGCACGCTCCAATTGGGTATTTGCAGTTTGTGTTAGTAATTCTAACACACTGGTGAGACCTTTTAGGTTTTTCCATGCCCATAAATCTAATGGCACAAGCTGTTTATCCACAAACTTGAATGACATTGACATCACGTTCACACTAGTAATTATAACAGTGTGAAAAAATTACACAACAAAATATAAATGCTAGAAATTATAATATAAGATTGTTACCAGAATTTTATGATATCAGTCGGGGGCAACTTTGCAAAAACTTCTTTCGCATCATTGGCCAAACTATGAAAATCTTGGCTTGACTGAATCATCTTCACCACAACTGGGCTGTATTTTTTGAAGATGGAACTGACATCACCTAATGTAGATTGCCAAGACAGTTTCCTTGTTTTGTCTCTTTCCCGGCCTTCGGCAACATTACAGATCTGAATAGAGCACAGTAATTAGTTTTGAAAATGCCAAGTTTTAAAGTGTATGTCTGTCAAAATTTGTAATCATACAGTTTTAAAAAGAGGTCTTTCAGTCCAAACAACTCCTAATATATCAGACTCGATATAAGAAGTAATGTTGCAGAGTAAATTCGTGAAATTTGTCTTGTCAATGTCTGTATGTTGCTCAAATGCCAAGTATTTTCCCACATGGTCAGAACGGCATGTGATGTTACTCCAAGATTGAACTTCCAAAAGATTGGACCGCTTTAAGAAAAGTTAAACATGAAATACACCAATTTAAATAATTCAAACAGACAATGCTATTCTATTAAATTACCTTTTCTACATCTTTCAAGCTATCCAAGAAAACTCTTATAACATCTGACCAATTATCAGCAATGTTTTCCAAGAAGTAAGCAGGAACTATAAGATGACAGTTTCATTAGAAATAATGGACAATGGCAAACCTATGGAGGTCGAAATTTGCTACATACTATCTCCAGCTTCTTCCGACAGAGCATTCATTATGTCTAAAAGTGCAGCCATAGTTTTATCTCCATCAAGAGCAGAGTTAAAATATAATCCATCCAGATTTCTGCCAAGCAATGATGCGTACAGAGATAATCTATTCAAAAAGGAAAAGTGGAAGTCAGCACAACTTGATTCACAAAGATCATGATAAAGTATGCAATTACATAACCAAAATGCCAATGAATATGTACATCAAGTGGACAATATAAATTTATATGTAGATTTTGTTAATTGTACTGGGCTATAATTCGAAAATACATTTATATGTGTGTAATCTAAAGTGTCAGCTTACATTGTTTGATACTTAGCAGCTTCAAGCTTATTCCGAACAGACTGCCAATTGCTTTCGGTCAAATTTTGACCAGGAACTTGCAGTGTTGAAAGAAATGTGTTCCAGTTTTCGGACGCAGTAACTATTTTCTGTACAGATTCCACAAGTCTTGCCAACTGCTCGAAGAACGAATGGATGTTTTCTTTCAGTGCCGCATCAGTAGAATTAAACACACTTGACATCATCACAGCCTCAATCTGAAATGTTACGCGCAACTATTATTTCAGATGAACTACAACATACTGGACATATACACAAAACCTTTGGAACCTTCATTTAAATACCTTCTGAATTGCTTCATCAGTAATGATACTCTGGTACAAGTTGGTAGTCATCTCAGCAACTGGAAGACTACAGAGGAAAAACTGCAAAGCTTCAGCATCAACTTCCTTTGGCAGATTCAGTGATTTGTGAAGTGAGTTATCGTGGCAAAACATCTCGGACAGATTTGCTGGTTTGTCGAGAAGAATCTGTTGTTTGTTTCAACAAAATAATGATGTGGTGAAAGTAGTGGGATTATTGAACATGAACCTTTTACCTTGTGTGTACTCTCTTGGGTGAAAACAGTGACTAGCGAGTCAATGATGGATGGTCCAAGTGACAACATGTGCGTCAGAGACTCACTGTTACTCTTCACAATCTTAAAAAGTATTTCGTCCAGCTCTGAATTGTACACCAAATTTCATAAGTACATAGATTTTATTTACCAATTTCGGCAGAAAAGATATATACATACCAGCTGCCTTTTGGGATATTCTTGATGCAAATCCCACTGACAATTGAGCAGCAGACATCAAGTTCAAGAATGGGATCTTAGCTTCTGATGGCATGTATGTTGGAAAGGACTCAACAATTGGAATCAAACTAAATGATAAATGTAAAATTCAGTTATATATCCAATAACAATCTTTATTTTTCATCTACATGTACCTCATCAAGGCATGGGATGTATTCCATTGTGGCAAACTAAGAACAGACATGACGGCCGTAGTAGACTTCCAGAAGAAATCAGCAGCAGGATATGTTTTCCTCAAGAATGGTCCAAGTGCTTGGCTTATGTGTTTAGTGTGGTGCAGGATGTCATCGACCATTGCTGCCAAAGAGCTTGTGTTGAATTTTTGCTCAACACTTCTTAAATTTCTTGCAATCTAGTACATCAATTCAAAGTTTCATCTTATAAGCTACTATATACTACGATACTACATACAAAACTAGTTGCAATATTAAATTCCAACTTACTCTGTTTTTAATCGGCTGGATATCGTCTCGCACATTCACTGGACACACTTCAGGTCTGCACAGTGCAATTTTGAGCTGGGCATTGGAACCGGATTTTAAATCCAATACACTTTGCAGGTCATCATCGGATGAACAAATCTTTTCGCAGATTTCCAATCCGGAAGAGAATTGGCTCAGATTATCTAGCTGAAGAAAGTTACAGGTTACTTTCGCAGGTTTTTCTAGCATTTTCAGGTGCTTACTATCTTAACCTTGTCAAGTTTAACTTGTGCATCAAGCAGATGATCAATATCTCCATTTGAGACATCATCAATGGATGACAATGCAGTCTTCAAAGTGTTGTTATTCTTCAACAGATCTTCAAACTTCAACTCCAATCCTTCAAAAGTTGATAAGCCACTTACAAACCACATTTTATAAAATGCACATTTAGCTAACTTACCATTTGGATTATCATTTTGTGGCTTTTTGTTAATCCATATGTCTGCAAGTTTACTTATGTGCTCTCCCAGAGCTAGTGCATGTTCAAGAAGTTCATTATGGCCTACAATACTGCGAACATCCTGCAAAATCTGGCTCAAACTACAAAGAAACAGAATTTAGAACACTGTAAAATCACAAAAAGCTCGCATAATAAAGATAATGCTTACAAAGTGAAATCGATTTTAGCAGTCTTCAATGTGTCGAACATTTCCAGAGCATTTGAAAGATATTGTGCAATATCTGTTAAACTTGCTGTATTGAAACTCTCAAGATCAAGTTTGCCCAAACTGGATATTATGGGAATGCCCTGTACAACATCTACAATGTCTCCAATGGCAGTGACTACTTCTGCCAAATCTTTATCTCCAAAACTCTCCAAAACAACTTTCACCTATTAATCAATGCAACATTCAAACTAATTAGTAATATATGTTTCAGAAAAACATTTCAAATGTATATTAAGCAGCTCTCACTGTATTGCAAACATGGGAGACATCAACTTCCACCATAACCATGAGCAATGACGGCCACTCTTTAGCCACATTGAAATTGCACATCTTTGAAGAAAGTTCTGAGGCTTTCAACGAATCCGGTAATGATAATACTTTAGCCAAGACTTTTGCATCACATATAATGTCCATTGGAGATTTTTGTGCTGCAACCAGGAGCTACAACCAAGTTAATTAGTGTCATTTATTATTATATAACACCATACTGATTATTATAAACATTCAATCTTCAATGCACTGTCTCTATAACAGTCAAATATCTACAGTTCATTGTTTACACTAAATTCTTGAAGGTAAATTCCAATTGTGGAACCTAAAACCTCTCCTGCCATGATGAAGCGGTTTGTAACATGATTTGGTGGAACATACATATCCTGTCACATAACAATGTGACAATGCATGCAATGTCCACTGAACCACATCTTTGCAAAATACAACCAAGATCGAGCTGAATGCCTGAAGCAAGAGTAGAAACCCCTGATAAATCATAACAAAAAATCAATTTGCAAAAAGTGGTCTGCAAGAGTTTGTTTTTTACCCCTCTATTTTTTTCTCTACACCTTCGCTATAACTAACTGCCCCAGGAGCAATTAACAGTCCTATTTTTTGCAGAATATTTTCTGCCACAAAAAAGTTACTTGTTTTTCATCAAATACAATTGCGGATGGAAATTCAAAGTATTAAATATCTGGAATGACCTCGTCCTACCAAATAACCACCAAACCAGACAATGACCCAAATGACTTCCCTTGAATAGTTTCCATGAAAATCCATGAAACGACGCTGGGTTAGTGGGTGTCTAGGACAAAGACCTCCTGCCCTACAGACAGAATAGTCCCCCACACTTTTCAAAATAGTTTCATAAATATAAATCTAACTTTTGTCAACTTCCAGTGAAATTAATTTCCAATGTGGTCTTGTTTACCAAATATCTATTTAATTTAGAGCAGCGTTATTTATTTTGCCAAGTATTATTATCAACTGGAAGATAAACAAGTATAGCTGCAGAATACAAGATTCAATAATAAATGACAGCATGCTCATTCAATTGTTATTCATGTGGTGTTCACACTAAAACATGTGGCACTGCAAGAACATTCACTTGAACCTTGAAGCCACAAAAAATTCTTTCAGCTACAAATCTCTTGAAAATAAACAAAGCAATGATGAAATTAAAATATTATATTGTATACCGTAATCAAGTTATTGTTGATCTGCAAAAATGATTCAACAAACAAAATTCTCACAGGTCTAGACTTCATGACATTTTAACAATCATACCTTTCAGCAACTTGATACTATATTTAGAGTGAGGTATGCATATCATATTTCACTGACCTGTCCGAAGTTGACCTTGCTTTCCAGCAGAGACCTTGCAGCTTGTTGTGACAACAAAAGAGAATTGGTGATTGCATCCTGTGCAGCAGTTTGATTTTTGAAAAAATCTCCCACTTTATACTCTTTTCCTGCAAAACACACCAAATTACATTACATTTTAACTTTACATCACAAATATCGGGTTTGGCATGAAATGGAAAGCCTATTAATGGGAGATTCTCGAATTTTTTTGTCGGCCATTATGCCAGTCACATCCTGATATTGAAAACTAGAGCAATGGCGCCATAATTATTTAAGGTGATTTAACTAAAACTATTGCAAATTTCAACAAAAATTTTTTATAATATGATCTTTTAATTGCATTAGCCTTGTACACAAAGTATAAATGAAGGAATTTACCGAGTATTTCTTTCACTTGAGGTTTGCTTAGAGACGTTACTGCCAATGTGGCCAAGTGCATACTATGTCTCAATTCAGTCAAGACAGTGTGAAGCTCAGGTTTGTCAACCAAGGGCTGCAAGTGGTGTATCACAGTTGCTATTCTATAATCGATGTAAATAAACCATACATATATACATTCAATCATAATCAATGAGTGTTATTGATTCCAGCATTTGTTGCTTAATATATTCACGTACTGAGAATTCCTGTAGGAAGGAATTTCTTCATAGGTAGATATCCTTTGGCATGCATTGTCCAAGTTGCACACAAAGGATTGCATAAACGGCATCATCCCAGCCGAAGGTAGTGCTCTTGCATTGTAAACACCTAGAACGGAAATACAATCGTCAAAAAGGGGTGAACACCTTCTAAAACAGTTGCACAACAGAAAATATATATATATAACACTCACAATCTGGACGCTCTTTGGGTGGAATTATTTGCCTCACCCCGGCTACTATTAGAAACACCACTATTGGCCATAGTAATTCCAATGCAAGAATTACCTAGAAAAACAGCAATTCATTTCTATTATTTGTATATCTTGTTCCAGAAGCATTAAATAAACACTTGGTATGCCAAAAAGTTTCTGCAAATTTGTCCATAACAAAACCTTTGTGCCCATATATGCAATAAGTAATATATGCAAGGCACTGCAGAGTATTTTAAATTGTGCACAACTTTTATGCAAATACAGTATTCCATTTTAATAAATCTCTTCGCTCAAATGCAATTTTCTGCACAATTCTGCATAACTCTTTCTGGGTCTTTGTCGTGGATTTAATTGTATGGAAATACATACTGTATTTTACATGAATAAATGGTAAATATATTTCAGATATTGCGCAGGTAAATCAGTTAACATTGCATTGGAAGCAATGATGTTTATCATTTCATGGTAAACAATGAGTGGGCTATTTTAAAATTCAAAGTTTTTCATATATGTAAATTTCAGGGTTTGTTTGTGGCAAAGGAAAGTAAAAGTTTTCAAAGTATGACGTACCGGCTGTCGTTTGCGGATTGTCACGTGTTTCCATATGGACAACCGCAGTTGGTCGACAACACTCCCCATAATACTTTTCCCAACTTGCTACTGCATCAAGAAGTTGTTCTCTAATCGATCTCACCTATTTGACAAAAAAGCAAATTAATCTAAGCATGTTCACTTTATATTTTGCATTCTGTAAGTTTATAAACGTTTTGTAAATTGTTGTCATATTTATTTTCCTAAATGCGAACAATTTAAGTCAAGTTTTGACATTGACGGAGGGGCGCTGTCCATTACGTTCAATGGCCGGTATTCTTTATAACAACTATATTTTGAACTTTCTTCTGCAATCGACTATAACAAGAAAATGGAAATTTTAGTAATTTTGAAGGCAAAAACACATGCTCAACAATAATATGACAATGCTGAATGGGGATAAAAGACGCTAATTCATAGATCGTTAAATGTAAGTTGCCATTGAGCATGATGGACGCGCCCCTCCGTCCAATCGCACATCTCATTTCCCAATTGAAAAATAAACATTTATTGGATACCAGTACATTCTTCCAACCATTATACTTCTTAGTAATAAAAATCTTATGTTTTGCACCATTGAACGAAAGTGAAAATACTGCATTCAGAAGGACATATCTTTGTTTATTAGGAAATTTATACATTAGTATGCATATTGCATCTCTTTAAATTATACAGCAGGTACAATATACGTGGAAACCAAGGTGTAATACTGTAGTATGTTACAAAATTTCAAGGTTTAGATTTACAAAAAAATACATATATAGGTTTATTACACTATATTAAATTTTTCCTTTGTTCTTTAGCACGTGCAAGTATTTATTACGTATAATTTAATGAGTTATTTCCATAATAACACAGTAATTGGGATAATTACAACTTTCTTGCGCAAGTTTGCATATTTTTTTTTCATACAAGACACAGCTTATTGTTTAGGATGAATCGCAATTAAACAATTCATAATTGCTTGCATTGCTTTTCTTTATGTTTTCCCTTTGTGACGTCACAAAATGCAGTTGCACTTCACTTGGAAAATACGTGATTAGCTTTTCAAGAAACAAGTGGCACTGAAAACTATTCTTCCAACATTTAATTTCTTTCCCCTTGTTCACAATCTGCAATTCGAATCAACGTACATGTATAGCTGATGACGTCATTCTAGTCTAACAATCAAGTTCTGCATTTTATATCTTCACATCCTTACATTGCAGTTTTCAAAATACTTATTAGAAGCTTCTAAGTACTGTAGTTTGAAACACTGTTGTTTACTATTTTTCTATACATACTTATGTCAACATGTTGCAATTCAGGATACAATACTATTTACTACTTACAAAACAAGTTTTACACTAAGGCTAGACCTGAAATTACTGCCATGGTTTATTTCAATGTTATATTAAGGAAGTTCTAGAAATTAACACAACTTCCTTATTAACCTTATTTATTTCACGAGTGCCAATTTTTCATTGGTTGAAGTGTTTTAAAAAATTACTTGAAAAAAATGACTTGCCAGAAGACTTATTTACAATTTTATTAGTGACTTGCGAATTAAAGAAAGATGAATCATCAAAATCAACTTGGAAGCCATGAAAACTTGTTTCGATCAGCATTTTGGCGAGATAATAGTTTGACTTTTATTATTCCCCAATGACAAATGTATTTGCTGACGTAATTCCGGTTAGGACAACACAAGGATATCCGTATAGTAATATAATATGTTATCTGGATTGTACATGTAATATATAATAAGAGATTTCGTATATAAACCTTCATTCTTCCCTGGTCATGCAATATAAGCTATACATGCCATGTTCTTCATGCAACATTTTGTTCCAAACTCGTAAAAGTCATCATAAATATAAGTTTTCCATTGTAAGTCAGTATATGTAGGTTATAATTATTATGCAGCTATACTGTACATATCACGAAAACTAGCAATAAAAATGCCATTTGTTTAATTTGCACCAAATTTCTTTTGACTGGGACAACTGCTATAAAGTTTATAAAGTGTATGAATGTAATAATAACAAAAATGTAATAAATTTAATATATTTCAATTTGAAAAGCTGATATCTATATCCATTTTAAAGTTTAATATTACCACTCTTGATATTACTGGTGTTTAATTCATACTTTAATTAGAATTATATATATTATTCTATGTATGCATAATTTAACCCCTTCATTCACCAATTAATATCCGATTGTGGAAAAAGAAACCATTTGTGCAGAAACACAAATAAAAATAAATTATTTTCCTATATGTGGACCCAGGGACAGAAGGGTTTAAATAATTACGTGTGTTTTATTTTGTTTATTCATAATTTAAATATTAGCCTATTTACATTCATATTTAAAGGTGAACTGACACGGTTTTGTAAGGTACCCTGAAACTTTAACTACCTGAAGAAAAGTCACAAAGAAAGC
>JAQIWR010000181.1:0-26366 GCA_034695945.1 Glomeris hexasticha
GAACGCAAAAATGGCGGATGGGCGGATCTTCGGCGAACGATCCCGGCCGAGTTCATTCCAGTCGCGGGGGGAGGGATGTGGCCACTTACCGGTATGACGTCACCCGACGTCACCATTGATGCGCCGCATTTTTTTAAACCTTGATCCGCGATCATCCGGATAAATCGAGTCATTTTCGCTGACGTCGGCAAAGACGAGGCTGTTTTTGGCGAGTAGCCTTGTTTGCGGTGAAATCATTGAGGTTGAAATTTCCAAGGAGGAAATTTAAATAATTTTAAATAGAGAGCCTGATAAAAGCCGCCTTTGCCACCAGATGGCAGCACAATACGATAGTTATTTACGTACATAGAAAGCCCGGGAAATTCAAATGCGCGTATGCGTGAACTTCGTAATGTTTCTACATTCTTTGTTAAATTTATTATTACGTATTTAATCTCAGAAAAATGCGATTTACTCACAAATTAAACACAATTATTGTTTTCATATATTATGTTTCACAATTCAGACGTCAACTTTGATTTTAATGTTATATACTTGCAAATTAAAATATGGAATGAATTTTATTTTTCCCTTCTCTGATGTTCAAAAATTCGATGAACTTATCAATAAATAACCAGATTAGGGAAAAATGAAAAGAGAACAAAAGTATAGCATGGTTTTCGGATGTCTAATTTCAAATATATCTCCATAATTGATTTATAATAATAATCAATAAAAGGCAGTGTGTTATGTTATATCAATCTACACCATTTACACTGTAATCTTATAATCACTCTTGCTACATAAATGTGCAAAGTAGTGCTGGATTTACAATGAATAACAACAGTGTTAATGCTTAATAAGTATTAGTGTTACTTTGAGTTTCGCTAACGCGCGTGTCGGTGATGGTAACTTCGTTGCCGTAAGGTCTGAAATAATTCAAAACCCTTCTGCATCTGCGTGCAAACCTTTTGAACAAGAGCACGTAACCTCTTCTAAAATGACGACTGGTCAAGCCGTACAGAAAACCATTGACCGCGCAACTGGACTGCGACAGGTACGCGAACCCGCGGAACACGTCGTGGGGCACCTCCATGTGCCTCAGCTCTTCTAGGAACACCGTGAAACTGTAAGGTGACCAGAAGATTACTAAGACCATGAAAGCTATGAACAAAGTTGCAAACATCTCGATGTCGGTCTTGCGCTTCCTCGAGTTACCGGCTTGCTGGTTGGAGTGCGCGCGTACTCTCTTACGAGACTGACGTACGACCAGGAACAGTCTGAAGTAACTGTAGAAGCAGACGAGCATGGGCAGCAACATACCGATGATGATGAACACCGCGTTGAACCATGCCGCGGAACCGGCATGGTCCACCGCGCAGAGGTCGTTGCGATGGTCGTATGCGAACTGCGCGGCCCCGGCTAACCATGCCGGCATGCAGAGCAGCAACGGTTCCAGCCAACTGAGTAAAATAACAACAAGCACCGTGTTCTTGGTCATCAGCTTGCGGTACAGTTGTTCGTGGCATACGGCAAGGTACCTTCAAAAATAAAATAAAATCGAATTAATTACACATATATAGACAATATACTCATGGCAATGAATTATAGGACAAACCTGTCATACGCTATAAGACCAGAAGATGATAGTGACACCAGGCAACTTGTAACATCCAGGAAAGATGAAAACACGCAAACGCTTCCCGGTAACACTCTATCTTCCGCTATTATGTTCGCGGTCATCTCCGGCAACATCCAAGTGGTGACCAGTAAATCTGCTACGGCCATGTTGATGATGAAAGCATTCCCAACGTGTTTCAGTCTCTTTTCGGCCATCACCGCTCCGATGATGAGCGCGTTGCCGATTGTCCCGAACACCGACAAGAAGAGCACGAAAGTCACCTTGAATATCTTCACCGGCGTCCACAAAATTGGTTTACCGGCGTACCAATGTCCATCGTCGTAGTTTGAGTTTCCAATCATGTCCTCATCATCATCGTAGTAGGTGTCTTTGGGAGGACGGATCATCATGCGGAGCCATACGCCGTTCCACGCGCTGATGTTGTACTCGTAGTTGGAATCTGTTGGCAATACGCTGGATGAATTCATAGTTTGCTGCTGGCAGGATAAGCGTAACATTAAAAGGATACCTATTGTGATGGCCATCTTGTTGTTGTTGAACGTACCAAGTTCAAATCCAAATGTGGCATGTTGACGCGGTGTCCCATACTGGACACGCATGACAAACAGCTGATTCTGCACATTGTCTGTATCGACATTTTATTGGGACTTTTTGCAGCTGTATGCATCCGAGTAATAACCTTGGTGTAATTCGTCCAACATGGTCAGCTATAAAACAAAATTCTAATACAATTACAATTCATTCAAACTCGAACAACTATAGCGTATATTCATTTGTACATTTAGAATAAAGTGTATTAATTCACCCAGCAAATGATGAAATGTAGAAACCTATTTTTAGCCCAACATATGTCAATGCTGAGGATATGGTTCAGCAAAATTGATACACAAAGCAAAGGAAATGATGAAAGGTACGACAAATACATCGTACCATTGTTAACAATTAAAAGCTAATTTATTTCATGGATATATAACATATTACATCGTGCGAAATATCAAATATCATCACCCTAATAGTTCTTCTTTGTGTAAAAGTACAGAAGGAAACAAAGACGAGGTAATAAGGAAGTTTGAAATAAATATGTAACCCAATCAATAAATCAATTAATATTTGGATACGTTTCCAAAACAATTTGACAACAGTACAACAACGATTATGGAAGACTATATATAATATATATAATATAAACCATCGAGTAACTTAAATAAGACCATGTTTATCCAAGTTATACAATACATTGTATTTGTTTAATTAAAGCTGCATGGAATGCCCTGACTATATTGTTGGAATTCACACATCAGTCTGCGCAATGTTTATTTCACAAAAATATCGTTTGCGTAAACTGTTAATACGTACAAAGTGAACAGGTAATTAATTATAACTGTTTTGTAAAGCTACTATATCTGTATAAACCACACGCTGATAATATAATGTGAAATCTTTCGATCACCTTTCTTCGCGATAAAATGTACGATTGGAGAGAAACGTGAAAATGCAGTAACGTATCTCTTAAAAAGACCACATCTTGGCATCCATAGTGATTTGAGAAGTTTTGCAGAAATGTAACAAATAACTGAATGGATTTTGCTGCGTAGTTGCCGCGCGCCTATTTCGGGATATCCTAAAAAGAAAACGAAAAATAAAACACTTACATTAGAGACACCATGCACTAGAATTATTTATTATTGTGCAAGCCATTTTGACATGATTTGTAAAGTTAAGTCCAGTTTACATACCTCCAATTCCCAACCTTCACCCGGTCCCGCCATCATGTAATGTTGCTTCCGTAAACCCGCTAAACGCACCCTTTCCTTCCCCAGGTTATTTTCCAGCTCAAGCACGTGAACCTGACACTCCATCTCCAACCTCTTAGCCTGGTGCAACGACAGCTTGCTGAAGTCCAGCACCTCTGCACCAACCAAAAACCCACAAACTTGTCAAACACTTGACGACGCGGACCCTTATCATAATTTCAAGTTAAACCCCGCTTACCGCTGTCTTCCAACAATTGCGCGCAACCCTTAGCTGTGGCAACCACGTTACCAGTACACTCTGTAACCTGCTTGGAAGCCTGCGAAAGCTTGGACAAGTTTGTACTCGTGCGGTCCGCTTTCACCTTCGACGCAACGACAAGCTGCGCCGTACTGGCCGCGATCTCTTGAGAGGCCACCATCAAAACTTCAAATTTCCCATCACCTTTCACCACTTTATCCGCAGCATCACTGCAAAGAAAGATATTCACTCGATGTCCATAATACTCCCAAAATTGATTTGTAACTAAGTTGACTTACACCAAAAACCGCGCGCCGAGTCCGACAGATTTCGCCGCAGATATGAACCCTTCCGTCCATCTGTGATTTCGTTTGTAAAACTCTTTCACTGAAGCAGAGCCCTTTCCTTGAGCAATGATTTCGTTTTGAAGGTCCCTTGAACGCTGAACCAAAACCCGGATGGCCTAGACAAGCGTAAAGTAACGAATAGATAACCAGCACTTATTATACAAGTGTTTTGAAATGGTAATAAAGAAGGAAACCTTCATGAGGCCGGTGCAAGAGTCGAGGACTTTTTCATTGACTTCTAGTTTCACACCTTGGTCCGCTTGGCGCGATTTGTCGAGTAGATCGGCGATCCGCTTCGCGGCTTCCTCGATGGCCCTGTCCATCTGCTGCATCTCGTCCTCCATCATGTCACCAACTTGTTCGGTTGTGTTCTGCGAAGCTGCTTCGGCCAACATAGAAGCCAACTTATTTACAGACTCCAAGTCTTGTTTTACGACAACTGCGTTGTCTTCTACAGAATCTGAAATTATAACGACACCATTTACCTATAATACAGTACATTTTCCTCAACATAACACATGGTTTTTACCTAATTACCAACATATTGTTAATAAACAGAAGCAATATGATAAGCGGATCATATATACCTGATGTGTTAATCTTGGACAACATTTCCAACGAGTGCGTTCCAGCCAGTTTACAAGCTACCATTAGCTCTGAAAAGTAATGGCATTTTTCAATTCAACAGTTAAAGAGAGAATAATATCAGGTGCTAATTGAAATATTCTTACTGTCGCCACTGTCAATGTCAGGTGTACCATTGGATGTTGCCCTCCCTTGAATGATCATCTGGGCCATAACATGCGAAAACATCATTATGTTTTCCAGCAAGACACGTGCATCTAAAATAAAAAAAAGCCACACATTCTTACTTCAACCGTTCAATAAAACTATGAATGACGAAACAACAACCTTCAGGATTTTCCACAAAGCTCTTGTGCGACACGACGGTTTTATCGACAGCAGTTAAAAGAGGATCGATAAGACTTTGAAGATGCTCTAAAAGAAAATATGGATGAATTAAGTTACTATTTCAGCTGTAATATAAACCAAGGATGCAATTCACCAGGTGGACAGGTGACCGCAGATGTTGCGGGGTCGTCGGCATTCGCGATAGCCGCACGGATGATCTCTTCCGCTTTTCTTACGCAGCTCTCTGCAATGACATTTGAAGATATAATGGCAGATGTTGAATTGTTTCATGGTGGTGTGATTGTCATAAATAAGTTGATGAATCAGTTGGCTCACCAAGCAGCTGTTTTTGCTTGTCAAGCATTTCCTGTCCGGCTTTTTGCAAGCCGTCTTGCGACTCTTGTTTGATTTCTTGCACGTCGATCTCCAGTTTGGAAGCGTGTTCTTTGAGGATAGACACTTGACTGTCCAAAGCTTCATTTTGTGCATTCAGGGAAATTACTTTCTCATCGTACGCTTGTCTCGTTCTTTCCAACTCCTCTTTTATCTGATTGGCCACGGTCAACTGCTGAGTCGCGCGGCTTACGGATACCTTCAGTTCTTCTTCAATCGAGGCCTTTTCCGTGTCGATTTTACGCAGTTTCTCCTCCAAATCCTTTTCGGAAACAAACGACTATTCAGTAAAATGGTCTAAACTTAAACCTCACATGATATTGCATTACTTGATTTTGTGCATTTGTCAAATTAATTTTCTCTTCAAGAACTTGTTTGGCTCGTTCCAGATCCTCTTTGGCTTGTGAGACCATGGCTAATTGATTCATAGACTCTGAGGAAGATTGTTGCATGATTTCCTCAATGACCGACCTATCGCTTTGAGCTTTTTGAAGTTTTTCCGTTAGTTCCTATTGTATTCAAGGTAACCGTATAATCAGTTCGCATTGTTGAAACATAATTACAAAAACGGAATGCAACTAGCCTCGTTGTAAATACTCAAAGAAAGTATCTTTTCTTCAAGACTCCTTTTGGATGCTTCGAGAGCCTCGTTAGCTCGCGAAACGTTCAGCAACTCATCTTGGGAAAAGTTTATCGATTGCTGCATTGTGTCTTCTATACTCGACTTCTCATTTTGTAATTTTAGTAATTCCTCTGCCATTTCCTGAATCGATAACCATTACGTTAGCAGCTGGTCTTGCGCTAACCGACGTAATTACTTGCCTCTTTGGTGCGCTGCGACTCTTGCGCGGATTTCTTAGCAACGGTGAATTGCTTCTCAATTTCAGCTTTCTGTAACAGATAACAGACAACAGAAAATGTTCCCATTTGTACATATTACAATATTAAAAATCCAACACACTCATGCTAAATTAAGAAACCTTACATTTCTAAGCAACGCAATATGTTCCTCGCGTAATTTGTTGTACAGCCCTTTCATCTTGGCGAATTTCTCTTCGTTTGCCTTTGCTCTACCTAAATAAAATAACTGGCATTATAAATCATGTACACCTAGATTATATATATATATATCGGAATTTTCAAATTGGCTCACGTTCAACTTCATCTACTCTCTGCGCCGCACCCACGTGCACAGCACTTTCCCTTAACTTTTTTTGCAGCTCGGTATTCTCCTATATTATGTATTAAAGGAAATAAATAGCTGCAGGAATACGTGATGAGTAATGTTTTCATTATGCAGACCTTGGTATATGCGATCACGTTGAGTTGCATCTCAGCCATTTGGCCATCTAAGGTCATTAACTGGTGTCGCAACTCGTCAATTATACGCTGGTCTTCCATCTTAATGCGATTTAATTCTCGGTGAAGGTCGTCGATTTCACGCTGTAAGCACTCTATGAACATGTCTCTGCACACAGACAAAAAAAAACATCTCCTTTAATAAGTGCCTAGTAATAATATTTGAAATGTTCAAGGAAAGTTATTCACTTTTCCGCAAGATGGTCTGGCGATGCCGAACCGTTTGTGTCTAAATCAACCAGGTTTTCCTGTAAACAAACAAACACCCAAAGAACAAGCAATTCATTTGAATGGTAAGATAATTGTTTGGAAAGCAAGAAATGAAGTAAAACCAAACCACATTGTCCGTCACTGCTACGTCCAAAACAGATGACGTATCACTTTCGGGTGTATCTGGTCTTGGAGGAAGGACCACCACAGGACTTATATGAAAGCCGAGGTCAGAGACACGTAGGAAATTTGGTGGTTCCTACAATTGAAAATATCATGTCACTATTAAGATGAAACTCCATGCGGCAAGTTATAAATGATGTTACAGTTTCAGAATTTCTACAAATTTAATTCCAGTTCAAATATCACATGGTAATGTCACACTTTGGGGCTGAAATAATAGAGATGAAATGCACAAAAAGTGGTTGAAAAATGCAACATCATTTACGCCAAGCATTAAAACCACTTACATCAGGTAGCTGAGGGATCTGGATTAGATTTTTAAAATACTGCATCATACTCGTCTGCTTATAAAATTCTTTCAGCCTGTAATGATACATTCAATTTTACATTTAAAAACCAGCAGCTAATAAACATTAAGGTCACTGTTTACAACTGGCTCCTCACAAAGTACTAAATTTAGCCTTACAATCCACAGTACAATTTTCGGGTACAATACACCAAGAGCAAATGTTATTTTTACTACTGCAACTAAAAAACAGAAAGGCAGCCTAAATCTAAAAAAGAAAGGGTGAACAACCTATAATTACATTGGTTAAAAATAAATACTTTCTGTTTTAAAAATAATTAGTAACATGTTTTGTATTAAACCTGAAAACTAACTGAGAAATGTAACTTGCGTTTTGTATTGTTTAAGAAATCTATCCCGGTGTCCTAGGAGAATGTCTGGGGGAAGACCTAAACAAGCATAAAATACAATGTTAATGACACAAATTACATGTGCCCTCGGGTTTAAACACCAGGATTACGCACTGGAGTGAAGTTTGAAAAGGATCTTCACGCAGTAATCGTAAAGCTGGCTTGAATCTTGAATGCAGGGAATGAGAGGGGCCAGTCTACATTGCCCAGTGGTGGTCATAGAGTTGGACCGTGACATATCCAGTGAGTTGTAAACTGCAAACATTCATCGTTAGTTTTGGTTAAACATACAGATTTTACATAACCTTGTATGGATTTACTTGTTGAAAACCAAGAGTTCATTAGATCTTATTTCAATTGAGTATTAATTTTATTTATTGCAATTTAACAAGATCAATGTATACATGCAGTAGATTTTTTGAGACTGTTTGTCCTCTATAAAAATGATAACCCATACATGGTTTAAAAACAATCTGAACTTACTCGCGGTGTAAAGTCCCAAAATCTCATCCATGTAGTCAAACATTTCCACTGTCAACTGAAAACTGGTTAGAATAGAAAAGAAACCCATTTTTACACATAAAGACTATATATAAAGATGTCCTACTTCAAGAATAAAGTAGTGCAAAAATTATATCGGTCATGGGTTTCTATTATTACAAAATTCACAACATTTCTTTATGGAATACGAAATACAATATTAAATACTTGATTTTAGCAGTATAATGTTTAGATCTTACTATATAATAATATTCTCAATATCAAAACATTCATTAATTCTTTTACCAACTTTTCTATAACTCACTAATTATTGACGTCTCGCTCTCCGATCGTTTCCAAGACATCTGGTGCGAGAACAAGGTTTCCAGGAAACCTTGGATTCTGAATATATAAGTAATTTAAGTAACCTCTTAATAGACAGTACGTCAAATACAGTGACAGCCTTCTTTCATATCACCTTCTCATGGAAATCCATCTTGCTTACAAGCAGCTTGCAGTAGCATTTGTTCAGGTGGCCGTAACCAACTCTCAGGTGATTCTAAAATTCCAAATTTCCCATTTCATTATTAAATCAAACTCAGTGAACCCTGCTTATTAATTCAGTTGCTCAACGTACCCAAAACTCTCCGATTTCATAAATCCTGTTACGAAATTTCTGAGACTCTGGAATAACCTATACACACAGAGAGAAAAACTAATATATGTTACATAAAATAAAACTAACTTTTAATACTACAAACAATGTTATTTTTACATTGGCATGTCCTTCTCGGAGTAACTTATGAAACGTGTGGCAGAATTTCCAGCACAGTATCGGATGGGATTGCAGAGACAAGGACGTTACTACGACTGTCCAGAAAGTGTGAGGTCCCTGTTCCTTGAACGTTCCAATTATGGCACCTATAGGATAATCTGTTAAGGAAGTTGTCATGCAACTGAAATCCAATCATGCAGAAGCACGGACTGGGAACAAGAAGTGTGAAATAAGTTGCGTGCCGATTAATTTTTCTACGTGTAATAATACATGGCTACGCATATAGAGTGTGCACAACTAATAGCATGAAAATGGGAATATTTTATCAGCTTCAATAATCATAATAGCTTGATGCATAAAGGAAAAGTAACTTTGGTTTAAAAATATTAAAAAATTCAGAAAAAGTACATGAAACACTATCACTATGCATTATTCATAGCATTACAGTCGAACCTCGATAACACAAACTTCCATAACAGAAATATTCTATAAATGACAACTTTATTTTGTTCCCGCTATTCTTCACATGTTAAAATTTTTCCAACTGACATTTTCGACATATGAAACGTATTTTTCTGTCCCTGCAGAGAAACTTTGTTACATGCATGTGTACTATTTTTGCAGCACGGGTGGAAATGTTTAGAAATTGGATGAAATTGAAGAATATTTAAACAAATTTGCTATATAAAGAAGCAAACCCTATAATTATCAGAGTTTTTGCAAGTTCAGAGGATTTAAATCGAGTTACAAACCATTGCACGATTTATATTACAGTTCAATGGATAATTTGCATGAATTTCAATGGTATAATTCTATTTCCCAGAATAAACTTATCAATTTACTAAAACTACCATCTTATATTTATTCAGTCAGAAAGGTCCTCAAACTGTTACATGGCAGTTGTAATCACCACATTGTTGTTGACTTTTGATAATAAACAAACAGTGCAAATATTAAAAACATAGATAACTCTCCCACGTATCACCTGGAATTGAGCTGACTTTAAGCAAGCTTTAAGGAAATACATTAACAACATTTCCTTAAAAATAATCCAGCAATAATTCCTGCAAATGGGAAAATGGGTGGGGTATACCATGTTTTCTTTCCATAAAAGACACATATTATAAAGTATGTGTGGGTTTATATATAAAAGTGTGCGGAAATCCTGTTGCATACAACTCTGTCAATATTTAATTGCAGGATAAGAAGGCACATTTATGTCCTTTTTTGAAGCTGTAGTAGCATAGCATACAATGGCGGGTAATTGGTCCAAATTGGCCTTGTAGTCAACAAGCAATGTCAAGTAAGATGGTCAAAAAGGATACTGCGGACATGTTTTTCCTTCACTGGTGCTTCCACAGAGTTTATTGCTTTTGTTATGCTGACGTACTGGAAAAAAATAGGTACACATTGAAATTAGTGATATCAGTACACACACAAAAAATAAGATTACTGGTACGTTTATAAAATTTGTGAGTCAGGTTTTTTTTTCAGTGGGTGTAGTGTAGCAATTATATGGGATTTATTATTTTGTGTGGGTGGGTCTGTATGAGATGTTGTGAACAGGTGTTGTTGCAGCAACTTGAATGAAAATGAATATTGGTTTTGGATGACAAGTTAAATAAAAGTACTCCTACTTGGCAACAATTCTGGAATGACTTGGGATTATACAGTTATTTTTTTTGCACACAACCATGTATATAATTATAAATTACAGATTACCGAGTTGATTTTTAATTACAGCCGGATTGCAAGTAGATTTTGTTTATTTCCTCTTACAAGACAAATTGCAGTTTACATCCTTAATTAGAAATTCCACTTCCTGAAGGTGAAAAATATAATGACACTGCAAATACATAAAATATATATTAAAAATGTATGTAGAGCAGAAAATACACTGAGGAAATTATTCCAAGAATTTTGTAACAATTTTCGAATTAAATTGTGTATACTATTTAATTTGGAAATATGATATTAATACAATTTGCTACGAAGAATCCTAAACTAAAACATATGAAAATAAACTGTAGAAATACGTGTACAGCCAAATAAATATTACAGTCATTTCACCAATGATTTAAATAATTTATTTACTTCGTTGAAATCCCTCACAATGTTAACCTCAATTGCAAAAATATCACTGGCCTCGTTTACAAATTATCATTATCGCGAAAAATGAATGGTTTCCTCACATCGGGGATTGCACACACCTGCTGCAAATAACCGCACCCAATAAATATGCATTTATATATAGAAAATATAAGTGCGTGGCGGTTGATATAATTTTTAGGCCTAACTGCGATTAACTTTTTTTAATAATTTTTCCTTGACAACTGTCAACACACAGCGGTGACATAATGCCACCTGCGTTTCCAATAGCCCCCGTATACTTCCAAAAATGACGTTTTGGAAACATACGTTTACAAATATAAGCCGAATTTAATTGGGATTTCACCTGGTTTCTCTCGAACTGGTCGCGTTCAACTTCCAATCCGGTTCCTCGCCGTTGGGCATGCATTTGCAATGCAACTTTCTGCCGAGTTCCTCTTGGCCCTGTTGCCATTTTTCCACCAAATTTATAACAAACGAACCCCTAAATCGATGAAGTGACGCGCAGAAATTGGGCCGGATGTAACTTGTTTGTAGTTGACTAGCAGCGCAATCAATTCTGCACGTTATAATTCTGCGACATTGCCCAGCCAAAGACAAACACAGTTCTGCGTGATTTGTATTAATCCCGGTAGGGGGTGCTGTCATAGCCATGGACGTCCGTTGATGGAAGCGTCGTAATCCCATCAAGGCAGTGCATTGCATTCACAGTCTTCTCCGGTTTTCTCTTCTCTCATGGCTTCCTAATGTTGCTTCTCTAGTCATTCGTCCACGAGTGCCTGTTCATATCACTCTTGCTTTTATGTTGAAGGACTGGAAACTCCCTATCTAAACGGCTCAAAACGCGGTTCTGTTAATGTGACCGTCGGAGCGCCACCTACAGGCAAGTGGCGAACTAAAATGAGGACAACCATTGCTTTCGCCTATGCTTCTGCCTGTGGATCCCAACCTTCGGCAATCAATAAATGAGCGTTGTAATTTCATATATTTTATTGTTTCTTATTTCTAAATTTTATTTCATATTTGTTATTTAATTTCATATTTCTCATATATTTAATTCTTAATTTTTCTTAATATTTCCAAATTCGTATTTTTATATCTTACTTCATATGTCTTATTATTTCATATGCTTATTTAATATTTCTTATTATTATTATTTCATCTTCTTATTTAATGTTTCTCATTTCTAATATTTATTTATATATTATTTCTAAATTTTATTTCATATTATTTAATATTAATCATTTTTAATATTTATTACTTATTTTTCTTATCTTATAATTTCATATGCTTATTTAACATTTCTTATTATTATTTCATATTCATATTTAAAATTTCTCATTTTTAATATTTCTCATTTCTAATATTTATTTATATCTTATTTCTAAATTGTATTTAATTTTTGGTATTTAATTTCATATTTCTTATTTATTTAATTCCTAATTTTTCTTAATATCTCCTAATTCATATTTTTATATCTTCATATTTCTTATTATTATTTAATATTATTTAAAATTTATCATTTCTAATATTTATTATCAATTATTTTTTCTTATTTTATTATTTCGTATTCTTATTTAAAATTTCTTATTATTTATTATTTATATCTTATTTCTTATTATTATTTCTTATTTATATCTTATTTCTTATTATTATTTCGTAGTTGAAGATAATTTGTTTGGATATCACCTTTGTGATAACCACTCTTGCCACAACTACCATTCACTAACACGTTTTTTTTTACTACACCAAATTCGATGAAAAAATTTCCACGCGTCACCACGCAATTTAGAAAATTAATGTGATTTTTTGAAAATTTTTCATAGATTGGTTTTTTAAATAAAAAATCGCGAAGTTACAGATTCTCCATTTGAATAGTGTGAAGCGCTCAGGCAATGTCCTCATTCCGCCAGGTGGCGCAATAAGCGGTGACGTCACGTCGTCACATTAGCGAGACCAAGAAAATGGCGGAGTTGCCAGTCCTTCAACCATATTAGTCCAAGATTAAATATATGCCATGTATTTATAAAATTAATAATAATAAATAAATACTTAACCTGTTTGCATTTTTTTAATTCCACGTTTTTTAATACGTTGACTGCGAATTTTCTGCGTATTTGACACATGTTGTCCACCTTCATCTTCATCCTCCAATACAACTTCTCTAAGATCCTGTAAAATATTTCAAAACTTGATTTATAAACCATCCAATAACATAAAAACTAAACGATACCACGTCTATTTTGGATGACCCCCAACTCCACTGTACACGATCAAGGAAAATCACACCGAAATCGTATTTACAGACGGTACTAAACTTACCTGCGATTGCACATTGCAATCCGTGCAGTAATATAACCCATCGTTTAACTCAAATTCTTCACCACCACAATTCCCACAAGTCGGCATCGTAAAGTGAGTACAATCTTGAATCTTCGGCTTCGGCAAAAACACGATGTTTTATAAACTACCCCTGCAAGTCGGAATCTTTGGCTAGTCGGCATCCCTTGTTCGCGCATGCGCCGATCGGTCCTTGAACCAATACGGCGCAGGCTCTGTGGGATTTTGACTAGGTGAAGACGTTGACTTGCGTGGAATAGTTTACAATTTTAGACAGCAACAGCTTGCAACAGCCAATGGTATAGCGCTCTAGCCAATGGTAGACCAGCCATCTTGGAGGGGAAATGTCACTTCCTGCTTGCATCGTGTTGTGAAAGGGTGACCAGGACAATTTGACGCCAGACAACATGACGCCAGACAACTTGACACAAGGATCGAAACTTGCACATTTGAACAGGAAAATTAATTCATACAAAAATTTCTCTAAAACAGTTCATAAAATTTAACATGGGTTGAAAATTAATTATTTTATGCAAGTATGCAAGTATTAACAAATCAATTAATACAACAATTAATTAATGCTATAATTGTAATGCAATATTGCATTAATACAATACAATTAATACAATAAAATATTAAAATCAATACAATAATAAATGATTAAAAACAATAATTGATACAAATATTTTAATTGTACAACAATAAATTATTTGATACAATTATATACAGATATTATACCTGCGTGTTTAAACAGATATAAATATAAATTCATTAAAAGCTATGGAATTCATTATAAAAGTTCAGCTTTTAATTTCAACAAATTTACTAACTGAAAAATACACAAGTTTATTTTTTTTAAATACTAAAATAATAAAGTAAATATTAAATGCTAAAATAAATGAAATCTAAAAAAGCACTGCGATTTTTGGGTAATTTATTTCTACTTTATTTTCACTCATATGTACGGAAAATAATGTTGCTAATGTGTTCGTATCACATTTTTTGGTAGGAATCTGACATTTGTTTGGTTGGATGAGTGAAAATATTTTCGATGTTCGCGGATTACGAATTTCGGCGTATCCGATGACGTCACGCTCGCCGATTGGTGGAGGAGGCCTTTTCTCTGGTTCGTTGGAAGCGCATTACGACCTTTCGCACAGTGCGCTTTATTGCGTGCGCTGCCATTGCGTCGTCGAACTCCGTGGTTGAGCATGCTGCTATGATTTTCGTCTCTTGCATTTCGGAATTCGGAAGGGCAAGGCTTGCAGATGGCGTGTTTTCTTTGTGTTGGCGCTAGTTTTTCCGACATTGAAGCCATTCATCATTCTGCTTTCAATTGATGCACACCGTAAAATTGCAGGTAAGTGCTCGTTTTCATAGTTGTTTAAGCCTCGTCATAAATCGCTATTTGTGGATTAACTATACCATTCGAGGCAGAGCACTTCCGGGTTGTTTTAAAAAGAAACTAACTATACAGCAGAATTCAGCTTATCCGAAATAAGTTAGTAATTTTTTCAAGATATTTCCCCTCGTTTTTTCGGTTACGTAGTTTGCCGAAATCCCCACAGATGGCGCTGTTTTCCAAATCATTTTTTAAATGTGTTAAAAACTAATCTACGATTGCTAAATTTGGTTAATAACAACTCCAATCGATTACACAATATAATGATGGGCAAATCAATATGCAAATTGTCCAAAAAACGGCGTTCCGGTAATATAACGTTTGCGGATATTAACGACGAATGGCGCCACCAGTGCCTGATCTGTGAGCTCATAAATGTTTCTCTTTTCTGGCGATGAGTGGCGCTGCATGACATCCAAAATAATGACTATAGAGTCGCGTCATTTATATTTGGTTGCTCCCATATGTACAATATTTTTTTCCATTTGACTTTTATAAAGAAAACATCAAAACGTGCTGTTTGTAAGAATCTGAAATAACACAAATACATGATACAAAATATGAATATTACCTGGCTTTCATCCATGGATTCTGGTAATTGACATAGTATTTCAAACCTGTGAATATATTATTTATTTGAGATGATGTACGCCATTTATGGGTTCAAGTATGAATCTTATATGTATAATTTTTAAGCAGATTATTTTATAACAAAACATTTTTTATTTTGAGATACATATTAAAGTGTTACAGTATTATATTTAATGTGCATACTGTATTACGAGGGGTGATTCACTTGGGAAATCATGTGTACACTTCATGAGACATCACTGAAATCTTTGGGAAATCAGTGAAATCTTTGGGAAATTAGTGAAAACCCTGGGAAATCACGTTAAATCTAGGGAAATCATGTGAAATCCCAGGGAAATCATGTGAAATTCCAGTAAAATCTTAGAAAACTTTACACAAACTAATAACTTTAAAAGTGTTAATTTCATTTTACAAGTGTTTACCTTTAGAATTGTATAAAACAAAAAAAGGACATCACAAACAGAAAACTCTTACAAAATGATAGTATACACGCTTTCTTGGGGATTACCTTTCAATACATGATTTCCACATAAACGGTGTTGTGCCGTCACAGTTGGCCACAAACAAATCCTGATTCAAAATCGTTTATAGTCAACTTGAAGGGACCACAGATAGTGGTTGACTGTACACGAAGTATCTTAAAAGTCCTTCTGCTGCAAGAAACTTTGCATAAAAGTTGACTATATCAGAATCTAGAAATAAGTTTGATCATACGTACTCATGCATTTACGTTTAAAAGTGCATCTATTCACGGTGTTCCACATAACGTGATTTCTTTTTGTTGTAAAATAGCGAAGTTAGTTAAAAATCTGATCGACACGGTGTTATTAGCTATGAGGTGGGGCCAATCGAATGGGCACATGACCTTTGACCTCCAGCAAACCATTCAAGGTTTTTGAAATCCTATAAATTGAAAACCGTAAAGTATAGACGGTTGGTGTCAATTAGAAAGTTGTAGGGACCATTAATTAGAGAGAAACCACATTTTTGCGAATTTTTAAGACGCATTTTCAAATTGTAAAAAAATGGTAAGGAAATTGTGGCATACACATACAAATTTCAAAAAAATCGAACGTTTTCAATTTTTGAATACGTCCATAATGGATTCGAAAGAAATGCTTGAATTTGAATCGCACATTTCCTTTTTGTTTTTATAAAGTTTCAAATTTTAATAAATAGCAATAGCAAAAATATTTTTAATTTTTAAATTTTAATAAACACACGGCAACTTAACAGCAATTTATTAAAAATGATAAAACTTAAATTGTAATAAAAATTAGAAGAAATGTGCATTCAAGTATTTTTCACATTAATGCATAGCAGTATTTTGATAAATTATGCCACATTAACATTTGTGGTTATAACATTGACTGCAGATGCTAGTGTTATCTATTCAGTTTGCATTTGGCTAAGGAAACATTATACTACCTCACAGTAGTTCAGGCATAATATATGGGTCCTTGATTTCGCTGTATGGAAAAGCAGGATATTGTCGAAGGTCAACGAAAACCCTTATGTATTAAAATTTGAAATTGCGTCGTAAAAATGCGCAAAAATGCGATTTCTCTCGAATAAATAGTCCGCTACAACTTTCTAATTGACACCAACCCTCATTTTTTACGGTTTTCAATTTATGATTTCTAAAACCTTGAACAGTTTGCTGAAGGTCAAAGGCCACAAAAATTTTTAACAAACTGCAATTTTTTTACAATAAAAAGAAATCATGTTATATATTTATTTCCTGTAACTTTGGCCAAGAAAATAATTACAAAATGAAATCATGAAATCACATGAAATCACATGAAATCCCGGGGTAATCTCAGAGAAATCCTGTGAAATCCTAGGGAAAATCCAATGAAATCCTAGGGAAATCATGTGAAATCACATTAAATCCCAAGCAAATCACGTGAAATCATGTGGTCGGGAAATCATGTGTACACTTTTTCACACAGTGAATCACCCCTCGCGACAGCTACATAGGTTATGGTATGGCCAGCTGGAATTTGAACGCCATTTTGGTTCTGAAATTGCAAAAGTGTATCAAGTGTATCAAGCAATTCTAAAAGTGTGCGTACGCGTAATAAGCATTTCTATAAGTGATTAAAAGGCAATTCTAAAAGTGTATTAATAAATTGTAACTTGTAAGTAATTACGTTCCCCTATGCCACTTCCAAATAACAGTCCTGGGTCACTTCTAAAGTTGACACCCTGAAAAATATGTTTGGCCAATTCATAGCAATGGACGCCATTTTGCAGCGGTTTCGTATAGGGTGTGCCTATATTTCGGCCTAATAATATTAGGACCTAATTATAATCAGTTATTTAAATCGGTTTATGGAAATAAAAACGTATAATTAATCACGAACAATTTGTTCCGATTCACGCGAAGTACAAATTCAGTTCAATATTTTAATAATTATGGATTACATACAGTGTATAATTATATAGTCATATATTTATCATATCCCAGCCCAACATCCGCATATGAAACAATTACAGGCAATAATGTTTCCAAGCAACACTTCAGAACTGGAATTTAACGAAAATCTCGCCGACAAATATCATTCATCGAACTCAAATTTTTAAACTAAAAATCAATAATTACAATGTCAATTTAAAACTGTGGCACTTTGTCTAACCAATGGGCAGCGGAGAACCCTGTTCATCTTCAGTCTTATAATATATAGAGACCGTTCGCAGTTCAATCGATACAATACGCAAACTGATTTTAATCGTGGTAATCAGACAAAAGGACATTTCACCTTTAAGACTAGTAAAATCAAACCCTGTTTAATAAGTAGATAACAATTCAGTATTATTTTAACTATGCCCAATACCAACGTAAAAATGTTATACGTACCGAATGAACCAACGTTCGTAAATATAAGGTAATTACGGATCAAGTGCTAATACAATTCACTTTACATTTTAAATTCCAAACATTGTTTTAAATTAAATGAATTTAAAATAAATAATAACTTACATATATGGTTCACAAATGCAATATAGCTTTTAATTTCGTGGCTATTCTACATGGGAAGTTGACAGAAATTATGCAGAACTTATATAAAATTATGACAATAATTACAGTTTGATTAAGTAACTGCATAGTCTTATATGAAGTACCAGAAATTGAAAATAAAACAGGGACCACAGAATTAATTAAGACAATATACAGTCTAACCTCTACAACCGAAAAGTCCAGAGGAAATGGGAAAACTTCCTCTTATCGAAGAATTCAGTTAAAAACTTTCAATTACCGACAAATTTTAACATGGGAAGGATAGGGAACAAAAATTATTTCTTCATTCATAGAAAATTTCAGTTATGGAGGATTCAGTTATTGAAGTTTGACAGTATAAAGCTTTCGTTAATTTGCCTAAATGTACATACTATCCGTCCACTGTAACTGTGGCTCTCGAAGCCTGGGGCTAGCACCTGGTCACCCCACCTGTGGGAATAGTTCCATTGTGCTTATAATTGATATACAATAGGAATTATTCCCACAAGCCCCAGGCTTCGAGAGCAAAAAAGGCCTAAGTTTCATTTAACAGTCAAATAAGTAACATACTTTCTGAATAGAAATGAAAGACCCGTAAACACCCGTAATTTACGCTAGACGAATAAGGTTCTCTGCTACCTTTCCAAAACAACTCGATAATAGAAAAATAAAAGGTCATACATCGTAACCAATCGGGAAGCTTTACGTCACACGTCATCACCATCACCGCTTTCTTCACCGATGCCTATTCTCCAAGACGCGAAGACTCTTCCTTAACGGTTCCCTGCTTCCCGGTTTCCTCTTGACAGTTACCTCCGCCACGGTCGTCAACTTATCCCCGAACCTCTTCTCGCAATTGCTCAGTGCCACCTTGTCTTCCTTGTGAACTGCATTCACGTGCGAAGACACGATCTCCATCGCCTCCTCCGGCCCTTTGGACAGATACGTCTTTTCGATTCCGCAGCCGCGGCACTTGAAGATAAACCGGCATTTCTTTTCCTCACAGCACTTCTTGTCAGCCCCACTCTCCTGCGCGTTCATCATCATCAACCTCCTTCGCTGCGCACCACTTCTCGTACTCAGACCCACGTTGCTAACCCCTCCTTGTACCCCTTCTTCCGCTACCCCTTCTTCGGGGAAGGTAAAAGTACCTTCTTGCAAGGCAGAATTACAAGATGTAACCGATGACCTCTTATCCTTATCGTGCGTGCCGTTGATGACCACTTCGGGGTTAACCGTTACCACCGTTGCGCTGTGACCGTTACTACTACTACTGCTACTCGCTCTGGTTACCGGTCTTTCCAAAAGCCACTTTCCGGAAGCACCTTCCCGGGTTGATGCAACCTGCTTTGGTGTCACTACCTGAACGCAGTTGCCGGGACTGGATGGACTCTTCTGGGGGCTAGTCATCGCGTAGATGTACTTCCTTGGAGTGAATGTCCTTCCGTCCGCGCAAGCCGTGTACTTGTTCACCATCTTGCCGTACGGGGAAACCTCACCGTTGTTGTTGTTAGCGGAATTACTTTCGGAGTTCCTCGAGGAACACGATCTCAGGTTGAAGGAACGTGTCCTTGCTGAGTTCAAGCTTTCGCGCAGGGAAGAGGAGGAGGAGGAGGAGGCAGAAGAAGTAGAAGGCGAAGGAGAAGGCGGGGACATCGAGGCACCCTTTATCTTCTTCCCTCCTTTCCCATCTGTTCCAATACCATCTTCTGACGAACAGTCCACCCTGATCTCGGCTTTATCACTTTTTAAATAATCTCCATCGTTGCGACAATTTTCTACGTCATCTACGTGAACAGATACAGTTTCCCTCGCACGCAGGAAGCTTTTTCGTAAGGTCCTTTCCTTCACAGCGTCCTCTCTTTCAACCACTGCCGTCTTACTATCATCGGCAACCTCCTTCTGCAGGTAATCTCCATCTCCTCCAACGGTCTTCTTCGGGAACAGCAATCCTCTTCGCAGCTTCCTCTGCGGTTGATTGCGCACGGTTCCCAAGTCCTCCTTCTCCTGTTGAGCCTTTTGCGATAACTCACCAACCGGCAAGGAATGCACAAAGGTTTGCGAGGCAAAGTCACCAGGTGGCTGTTCCACGTTGTCTTCCACCTACGAGTTCAAACCACATTACAAATGAAGGTAGATAATGGGATGAAGGATAACCCTATTCATTTAACTTGGTTAACTTTGTAAACATACACATCAAGCACCGAATGAAACATTCCCACAGAAAATCCACTTTTTAACTTTATTGTTACGTATCAATTTATGACGTACATTCACATGATTTGTTTTTTGAGAAAAGCCAGGTGAAAAAGAACTTTGAAGACACGATGGTAACCTTAGAAAGATCTACTTAATAGCAAAGGACACTGTATCCCAATCAGCAGATTTGGTCCATCATGATGGGCATTAGAAGAAACCCTATTCCAATGAAGGTTCAAACTTCTTATGTAAGTTTCTTGCACACAAAATTCTTCAGTGCAACTTTTCAATATCTTGCGTGCAAGAAACTTGCCAAATCGGTTGAACCTTTAAGGCACAAAAAGTCTTGTAGTTTTGTCGTATCATATGAAACGTGTCTCTAAATCCATAAAATTCTTCCTCAACTAGCACAGCTCACAGTGTGGAAAATACGATAAGCCATTTCACGTTCTTCGAACTAATCGAAACCTCGCGCTCGCTGCCGAAGAAAAGACGAACCTACAAACTATACTTACGTTCGCATCCTGAAACCGGCCACTAATGTCATCCAGAGGAATGCTGCACCTCCGTGCCAATTCAGTTACGTGAACATCTTTTTTCGTAACTTTCTGAATCGGTACCGGCGTATCGGTGTCCGGCGCCAAATCTAAACCGGCTATTCCACGCCGAAGGTTCCAGACTTTGCGCGAATCCCTTTCGCCGCAAACCACGTGTCCATCTTCATCACCATCCACTCTACTTCTTTCACTGTCTGCCTTATCCACCACACGTACTGGTTCATCGTTCTCTCTCATATCCGTGTCCGAGTTGGAAGACTCGTCTAGGGTCACCACTTCCACCACTCTTTTTCGCATGTGAAGTCTGATTTCGGCATCCGTCACGCGCACTAATCTCACTGACAACTCTTTCAACTTCTTCCTCATCTCCCGGGATCTTTTGTTCAGTCCTGGAACAGAATAAAGCCACCGTTTAGTTACAGGGCAACCGCCACCGACATCGAGAATAACTGCAAACCATCCATTACACAGGGTGAGCCCCAAGTCTTGATGCATAGCAATTCATCCAGACATTAGGTTCATCCTTTCCAACAAACCCCCAAAATCGTGCCCCCTGAGTCAAATACTATTCTACCTGGTTTATCCCCAGCACTTTTGTGTCACTAAGTGGATAATTGTTAGGAAAAGGGAAGAAAAATGGTACTAGATAAGTTATCCGGGGTATAAGCGTATAACAGAAGGTTTAGCGATGTCCACATGATGGCATAAGCACCTGTGCGTAGTGTCATGCGCCGCTCCATCCTCTGCTTCCTGTTGAACTGGTACGTGTGGCAGTAGTTGCCCTTCCCATCTTCTGAATTCGAATCCATGTACGTGACTGGGAATGAGCACGCTGTGTCGTGCCCCCTCAGGATATGCAACTTGCCATCCAGTACCCCCGTTGCCTGGCAGCACCGTTCGTAGCGGAGGAAGTTCATGGCGGTAGGAGGACATGGATCGTACGCATTGGGGAACTTGTCCTTGAGCTTGCGAAGGCTCCACGTCCCAAGGGTAGAACTGAATTCCATCAGGTTGTAGTGGGTCTTTAAATCGGTCATGTCCACGCCGGGTGGGTTTTGTTTGCCGCAGAAACACGCAGGGTTCCTCTTGCGGACGTTGACAGGGGAGTGGACGGGTTTCAGGCCGAACAGGCCGAAGAACGTCTCCTAGGAAACGAAAGACAGGATCGCGTGAGGACCCAGGTAGGTTGAATTGACTGGCAGACACCAGGTCTCGCAAAAACTCGAATGATTAATATTGGCAAGCAAGTGGAGCAATGCTGCTTTATGTGTCTGAATGCTTTTCTTTCTATTTGCACAGTGTCTAAGTTACATTCAACGGTATTTAAATAGGAAACATAAAAGGATTAAAAAAATTCAACAAAATGCAAGTCATCAAATTATGTACTATCGGCTTCAAGTTTCAAGCAAAGACTAAATATTGAACTTATTTTATAATATATCTGGAAGGTTCTTAAGGTTAACGTTATTAAAATCCTTCTGTCATTTTCTTTCGGCCATTCCATACTAGAAGTAATGAAGTTTCAAAATGTACTATAGTTTCAAGAGGTACCATACACAGATTCCACAGCAGACATACTTATTAGTAACACGTTACGCATTTACCTCTTCCAAACAATCTTCGTCAAGTTCACTCTGGAAGGCCTTGCAAGGACAATCCTTCCCTTGCTGTTCCTGGATATATCGGCTCCTTGTTTCCCTGCGGATCATTACCCATCACCTTGCAATTGCAGAAACACATGTAACAACCATCCCCTTCCCTAACTTACCGGACAGGTAAGAATTCAGTACAACTATCGGTCCTTTGATACGGAGCACGGTTGCGCGTGGCGAAGTCATCTATGCACACTGTCGTGCGAAGCAACACGAAAGAGTTAAGTAACCTTTAATAACCCTAGCCCAAAACTATAAGACAAATGACACACATGAAGTCTTCCTTGGGCTCCGGTTTAAAGAATTATCCCTAGCGGTCTCCTTCACTGTCTCCTTCACCTGCGGTAACCGGGGTGCCGGTACCGCAACATGCCTATGGTCGTTCCAAAAGTTTCTCTCCTGCGTGAAACCAGTAATAAGCTTAAATTTGTTTCCACCCAGTAGCAGGTTGAACGAAATGAGGGAATAATTACCTTATGGGCCGAATTTACTATTCCGGCCAACGCACCGGTTAACGTATTGTACAGATACGTCGTGCCATCTTCCGCTTCTTTTACTTTGAACATCGCGTGCTAAACGAGAGAATCAAACAATCCGCTGAAATGTCTGATGACAAGCTATCAAGGCATTCCAACTGAACATGAGATTCGTTCCCGGAAGGTTCTGATCTTCCCGGTGAACTTGTATCATCCAAACTCTGCCGGATTATCTACAGCTCCTTAGTAGCAAAGTTTCCGGCAATTTTATGATGCCACTAATCACGACAATGCGTAATGTAACCGACAAACTCCTAAGAATCCACAATGCAAATCTGGGATAATAACTGCGAGGAAATCGAAAAAATACAGGTTACGTATTTTCCCCGGCATCACTTCGCATCCCATTTCCTTTTTTTCCGGCCTGTTGCATCACATTGTTCCGTGATAACAAACCACCTCCGCGAATGTTGCCACTGTATCAACATACTTATACAGAGCATCTACCTGTATTTTCTCCTGCATTGCTTCAGAAACTTAGTAATTCTCAACATGGAGGAATTACGGATGATATCTGGTATTTGGAAACCGTTCACTCCACTCCACTAGTCGTACCATTCGGTTTCTCAAATATGTCACCATACGTGACTTTGACATTCATCTTCAATGTCATAGATGTTCCATTTTGTAAAGAAAACATTGCAATGGAACAGATGAAATTCACATCACATTTCAAACTTGTAGCTTGCTGGATAAATATGTGGGTTTATCCGGGAAGTAATGAGTTTTTATTTACAAATACAAAACTGCTGTAATGCCAAATGTTACATGACAGGATGCTTAACATATTAAGGTATTGTTTAAAATTATTACCTTACATGTGAAAATGTTTCTTGGCCCTAGGAAAAACCTGCATAAATGTTTGCGTCTCAAATGCTATCAGTGTATGGAGCAAGTCTGCCATCAATTCAATTGTCAAACTTCTGGTCACTTAAAAGGTGCGAGGATCATTTCACAGTAAATGGTACATGTCTCCACTGTGTTCAGGAATTGATTTATTGGATAATTCAAACCACCATGGGAAGCCAGAAAAATTTAAGTTTTCGAAAATTCGAGTTAGGGGGGTTCCACATCCATATAAATGCATAGGGGAAGTTTGTACGGGAATTTCAAAACAGTTCAACTTATGCAGAAATTCGAGTTATCGAGGTTTTACTGTACTTCGATTTGTGTATTAAACATCCTGTTATGTAACATTTTACATTACAACAGTTTTGCACTTTTAAATAAAAATCAGTCATTGCTTTTCTGCTAATCTGTATATTCGTTTGCACAACATACACCATGTTTCATATGTATTTCTCATTGATTTTAGTTCAACAACAGGTGACCTACATTAATTGTATGTCCAATTCGATTGGAATGCAGGTAAAATAAGACTCGTTATTTCACGTTTGGTGGCTGATCCTATTTGAACAGATGCCAACTAAATCTTTTGTGTGAGATATTTCAGTAGCAGTAATTAGTCAAGACAGATTTCCAACACAATAAGATATACTATATATTCAGTCTCCATTTTAATATATGAAATCTAAATCAATCTTAATCTGCGCATTGTGAATTTGTCTCCCAGGAGAAAAAATTGTGTCCAATTGTGCACAAACTTTTGTGCAAAGCTCAGCACAAAGTCGCACAAAACACAAGGAGGTTGGAAGGTTTTGGGTTAGATGGAGGGAGGGTACTTCACCTATTTTGAAGCCTATTTTGGCGGCTTTATTTCGGCGGCTTTCATCTGATTGGCCGCATCAAGTCCGCCCTCTAGCGTTGTAGGCGAATCACAGTGCGCCGTCCGCATTACACATTCCTGCGTGCTGTCACCACGTACAAAACACGCAGATACATAGCCAATCCATTGCTGAAATTAATTAATGCAAGTAATTCATTGCTGAAATTAATTAATCATCCAAATTGAAACGAATTGTTTATAAGACGTCATTCACGAATGACCCCTCGCAACAAAAACAAATAGGCGGATCCGCTGTGCAGGTGCAGAATGAACTGAGCCAATCACAGCTTGCCTCCTACTTGCCTCCCCCTTTGCCACCCCCAGTTGTTCCCACTTCACCTTTCCCCTGTGCTAATGCATAGACACGTTCCCTCCATCTAACCCAAAAACTTCCAACCTCCTTGCGTTATTTTGACAGGCAAAGTCCCAAATAAGATCCCACACATTACTTTCCAGTGAATTTTATTCTGGGAAAAATACTGCATAGAAAAATATCATATTTTTGGACAAGTATCCTAAAAATGCAATAAAAACTCAGGAGAAATACAGGGAGAATAAAAAATATCAAAAAATACCATGCCGATCTCCTTTAAAATCTCAAAAGATTCGAAGAGATTAAGGGCTACAGGTCTCTCTAAAAAATACCTGGGTTTAAAATGTTTTAGTTGATGATCATGGTCAAACAATAAAAGTGAGAGCACACTGTGGATTTCTGTGGTTTTTTATGTTTATTCATAAGAGTAGCAAATGCACGTCTGGTTTGACCGATGTAACTAGCATTACAAGAACCACCGGTTAATCGATAAACTCCGGACCGTTGCATAGGGTCTAACGTATCCTTCATTCGTGGGGCAAAATTTATAACCAGAGTGTTTGAGCGGAAGTCTACTTGTATATTCAAACCAGCTAACAACTTTCCGATCCGCAGAGTGAAGGTGTTGTAGTCCAAACTCAGATTATGTTTACTTATATCTGTATTGACAGGTGTCACCTCGTTTGTCCTTTTATAATTTGACATGACGCAACACGCTTATATAGGGGAGACCGGGGATGAATGCACCATTTTTTGCTGAACAATTTTTTTAAAGAAAAATTAAAGCTTTTGAAGAAAATTACGCATATGGGCATTATCTGCTATAGATCGTAGTTTGTATATTTTTAGTATTTGCTTGGGCTGATTATTTTGTCCAGGAAAAATTATTGAAACGAAAAGGAAAAATGGTGCAAAACGCCCCGACCCATGGGTGTAACGCACCACTCTAAAATTCTACCAAAAACGCATAAA
>JAQIWR010000182.1:0-26334 GCA_034695945.1 Glomeris hexasticha
TCGATCATATCATCCTGCAAATCGAATTTAGCAATTAATAAGACTGATATTAAAAAGACATTTCATCGACAATTGTATAAACACATGTGTGACTTAACTAATTCAATAACCTAACAATACATAATTTGTAACTGTAATTTATGTATTCATAATGTATTTTTTAATGCACAAAACTTTCCACAGGGACCAATTATTTTTCAAATTAGATAAAACTGTTTTCCCAAATTCATTATGTTCACTAAATTATTTGTGCATAAAAACGGGCCAATACTCTAGATAATTTTGCAATGTTTATGCTTATTTGATTGCCAATTGTGTAATCCTTTTAAAGAATAAGATACTGAAAACAGTAATTCTTACATACCTCGAAATGTAGCTCACAAATACTATCTGACGCCTTCAAACTTCTGTCTTTTCTCCGAATTTTCGCTGCCCATTCTTTTAACCTTTTGGGGTCTTTAGGCAGTCTAAACATCTTTATAGTGTTGTCATATGTTTTGCCACATCCTGACTTGCACAGGGGTGCACAGCAGGCGGTGGGCATCTTCAAAACCCCGCAAAAATCGCCAAGAAACTATCACAATCACCCACGCTTCTGAAACTTCAGCACTGGTCTCCGGTCGCAGCGCCACCTATCGGGACGAAAAAGAATTTGACCAAACTCGCCATAGGCAAAGCTTGGCGTTTCCCAACCTGCTATAGAATGAACCTTACTATAACTTAGGCGCGCTCCATTTTGAATTTAGTCTCGAATTTTGTTTCGTGCGTGTGGAAAATGTGCGTTGAAAAGTGGTTATATTGATCGATCTTGGATATTAGTCCAAGGATGGATGACCTTCAGGGTTTGCCACAAAACATCGTTCAAGCACTGCGTCAATGTAAGAAACAAGAAACTGTGCCGTTTATGCGTATTTTCATTATTTATCAAGCTGTGCATTAGGCCTAAATTAGGCCTTGATTAGGCTTACAAGGCTTTTCCAAGGAGCATGATCAAAGCCATGAGCCAATGAGGACAATATCTTTCGGGCATATACAGTATGATTTGAGACATGGTTTCTTATTGATTATAGTACATGCATAGACATATATAGGGCCTATGCTTCGCTATGGTACATGTTGATCTGATTTGTTTTACGTATTTTTCAGGCAAGTTTACGTCTGCAGAAAGTGTTTTGCAAACTTCTGCTGTTGATCTTCAAAAGCGTACCAATTTACCAGCCAGTGATGTGAACTTACTCAAGCATGCAGTTGCTGAAAAGTACTTAGTGCAGACTTTGTATTTATCAGGTTCGTTATAATTATGATATGCCTCATTGATGCATATTTTGTAATTAGAAAACTGCGTTTAATTATAATTAAATTTGGTTATATAGCTTGGGAACTCCTGAAAGATGACCATCATACAGGGAGATTGTCCACTGGTTGCCCTATTCTGGATGGTGTCTTGCAAGGTGGTATCCCGTGCAAAGGTATCACAGAAATATCTGGTGAAAGTGGTGCCGGAAAAACTCAAATATGCCTTCAACTTTCTCTCGCCACACAAGTGTCACCAGTTAAACGTGGTGGTAAGTAAATATGAACCAGCAGATGTTTCGTTTATAATTCACTGAATCCGTAAACCAATATTTTCACTGTATGTAGGTGTTGCATACGTTTGTACTGAAGATTCATTCCCTGTGAAACGACTGAATCAGTTAATATATCATCGTTTCGCCAAATATAAGGACAAAGTAGCATTTGCTGACAACATCTACATTGAACATGTTGCAGATGTGGTACGATATAATCTCACTAAATATAACGTTAATTGATTTTATTAATTTTGTATTATGTATTAAGTCATATTATTTATGTTTAATTGTGTAGAAAGGACTGATTGCTTGCTTGTCAGTGAAGTTGCCACCATTGATTGACAAACGAAATATCCAATTGCTGATTATTGATTCCATTGCGGCTCCGTTTCGCTGCGAATACGACAAGGATGATGCAACACAAAGAGCAAAAATTCTGTACGAGATTGCGGAGCATCTTCACATGCTCAACACGCGTCACAAAATAACAACCGTATGCATAAATCAGGCAAGTGTAATTTTCCTGAATTATAATCCCGTACTGCTGTGTTCACGAAAGAAGTCGTTCGAAACGTCATAACCTCCCCCTAATTAGGCGAGCCAACTCGAAAGGACAGGGGTGCGAAGTGCAGTGCCAATAGCTTGCACCTTTGGGTGCAAAGGTCAGACACGCAGGTGCAAGAAATTGGCACTGCACTTTACACCCCTGTCCTTTCGAGTTGGCTCGCCTAATTAGGGGGAGGTTATGACGTTTTGAGCGACTTCTTTCGTGAACACAGCAGTAAGTGTACTTTTGTTTGGGCAAAAAGATGTGCACATTCTGCACATTTCAAATTAAGCGATCAGGAGTGTGTAATTTGATTTTCTTTTCGTTACTATCGAGGAGTTGAAATATTAACATTACAGGTCACATCCGAGTTGGCAAATGCAGGCAATGAAGGACGTAATGTGCCAAGTTTGGGGTTGTCGTGGGCAAACATAGTGAATACGAGAATAATGATGTCGAAAGTGGATTCGGGTGTTGTGAAGCGAAATCATGCTGGTTTTGTAGGCAATCCTACAGAATCGCAATTACGGTTATTCAAAATTGTGTTTTCACCAAATCTTCCTCCATCTTCCTGTTATTGCCGGATTTCAAGTAATGGTGTTGATGCAGTTGAATGTACTGTGTAGGCTAAGCACGCCGTCATTCAAATAATAAGTCGACCGAATATTTGTTATAGTATTTGTAAGTGTATATGTACATATGTATATATATCCGAATAATTTATTAAATAGACGAATATAGATATAATGTACTGTACTGTGCTGTAACTGGTGGTTGTTTAGTCATCAGACAGCATCACCAGCTGCATGCCTTCAAGGGTTTTTATAACTGGTTTTCCTCATATCATTGTAAAATGGCCAGCCAATCAGAATTTCCCTTTATATTGGGATTTCTTAGAACGGTAAGTTTGACAAATGGTGTCAAGGGTTAAATGCCAAACCTGCTTCAATGAAAGAGAAACCAGTGAAAACTTTTGTACATTTTTTGTGAATGTCGACCCCGTTCGTACATATATGAAACAAAGAACGTGTTTTGTTGCAAATTATCTAGAGGAGGATGTAGTTTTTATTTTTTGAAACCAGATTCCAAGAATATGTTTCCTTATTTTGAGAAATGTGGGGAAATACATTACTTCAATATATACTTTACCTCGATTGCATGGAAGATTGAATATAACCTTGATGTAACACCTGCAGGGGATTTTAGACGATTCATATAGACTAATTTTAGGTTGATTTGAATTTTATAGTATATATGCGCTAAACAGGAACAGGATTCGCAAAAAAAAATTAGTGAACTGAAAAACAGGATCTGAATGGGGTAGTCGGAAAAATATTATTGTGACTCGGTTGCCTAGAGGCGTTTCATAATTTCGACGAAAACGAAGGTTAACATCCCCCTTCACTTACGATCGAGTGACTTCTGCAGCAACACACTGCAGTTGCCTCTCTATTTATTTATTGTTTTTCATGGATTGATATCGTCTATACACCGGTAATTATTGATTAATTAGTAAATTAAGGAATGCTTGTAGGTAGAAACGATTTACTTGAGAGATTAACTACATAAACAAGGTCATGCTTACACTTCGTGTCATCACTTTCTGGCTGGTACTGCTTTTAAGTTTGCTGGTTCCTGCAATTTCAGGTAGGATTTCAATCACATACTGTATACATTACCTTGCTCATTTGTTAGTGTTTATAAACACTAACTTTCTTGTAATTTTTTACTTACTTAATTTTCATAAATTCAGGTTTTTTGTATGTGAAGTTACACAAATTAGTCATGCCATGTTTTGATCACATGGCTATGTTCTCTTGCTATGAGCAATGAACATACACTGTAATTCTGTGAAATTTTGTACTTTGTATATCCTGTCTTACGCACAACAGGAAAGAGAATTCTTTTACATAGCTGTTCTTCCTTTTTGAATATATAACTATAATGTGAAATTTTAATGATTTTCTTATTTGACATGTAAATTATATTTTTTACCATACAGATGAATGCAGTATTGGATATACAAAATTACAAGAAGATCCACAATTAACTTCAGATGGTGATGTTACTACTGTAGTCCAAAGACAGACTTCATTTTTATGCTACAAGTTATTTCGGTAATATGGCAATTCAATTAAGTTACATAATAAAAATCAATATTGTGTCACCAGTATGAAGATTGACTAAATATTATTTCCTAACTAGGAATCGTGTAACGTGGGCTGTTGCAAATGAGACATGTGCCAAAGAAAATGCATTTTTGCCAATGATGACCAAACATTTTGAGCCACTAATATTGGATAGAAATTCAACTGATTTTTGTACGTATGAATAACTCATTTTCATATCACTGAATACAAAGTTTATTTTGAGCGAGACGAGTTAACAATCAATTGAAAGACATTGGAATGCAATTTTGTGAAATTGTACTTTACAGATTGGGTTGGGTTGACAAAAGTTTTCCGCGAATGGCAGTGGATGTCATGGCCACCACAAGTCTACGAAATGTATGGTTGTTTGTATTATACGAAAAAATGTCTACCATATACTGCAGTGCATTTTTCCCATAATATTGGTTACTTGAAGTGCTTGAAGTGTTTGAATATTATAGACCTATGTTTCCTGAAGTAAATGCTTATTGGGGACTGCAGTTTGTTAATACATCGACTCCGATGATTGGTGATTGTGCGTACTTGGACATCTCAAATGGCAAATTGCGAGCAGGTGACTGCACACTTGCCGAGCAACTACCACACTATTGTGTGAATTATGGAATAAATGTTGTAGATCCCAATCTGGTGCAAGGTATTATTGTAATTAATATGAAGTCGTATATTAAATATGGTAATTGATATGTGCCTACTAAACAATATTTTTATTCATTCTTCTCCAGGAATAGATTTTGATGTCATATTGGAGAGCAGTGATAAGTTGATAGTAAACGTTAGCAATGGGGACCGATTTCCCACCCTTCGATGTCGAGTAAGATGTTTGACATTACTGTTGTAATCTATAGATAAACTTTTAATGTATATAGTATTGTAGCATTTGAAAATGCTATAACAAATTAAATTACTTTGTTTATTATCATATCATGTTAATGGCAAATCATTGCATACTTTCAGGTACAAATTTACAACCAGATACATTCCCTCATTGCCAAAACATATTTTGAGGTTGTGTGGGTAAAAAATGGTATTTATTTACCTGATGAACGAAGCTTTTCTTTGGACTTGAATTATGTAAGCTGGAATGGCAACAGACAGTTCAAGGCAGGCAGTGAATTACAATTGAATACGTTGAATCGGAATGGCATATATTGGTGTGAAGTCTCGCGAAAGGGCCAAAGACCGTGGTCCATATCTAATACACTGGATGTTTCATATGCAGGTTTGCCATATGTTTAAATTTGTGCATTGATGTTTGATCAAGTATACTTCAATCGATTGAAGTATACTTTATCAATTTAATATACCACTATCTTTGTTTTTCCCCCTGATTTTATGTGTAGATTACGATGTATTAGCAGTTGCTATAAAAGGGACACCGCAGCAGGTCACAACTCAAGCACTTGGGACAGGCGTAATCGATGACTCTGCCTTCCAAAAAGTTCTTGATTTAATATTCAACAGCACAACCGAATATTCTGCTGTATCTTCCTCGATGCGGTACCATTTTGTGGAATGATATGTACATCGTTATCATTTTAATTTTGGGCAGTAGCGTAATAAGTGTACGTACTTTCTAATTTTCAGGAACCAGAATGAATTTCAAGCATATTTGTATTTTGGAACCCATTTAAACCCAGATTTCTATTATTCCATCGAGAATGCCAAACAACAAATTGCTTTTCTGTCTGTGATTATAAGCACGAATCTCTTTGAAATTGATGTGACAGTCACGGATATATTTTTAACACCTTATTGTAAGTTAATGCACTAGATTTTATTGATCATATACTTCGAAATTAAGTCATCTGAATTTAATATTTTGTCTTCTTTTTCAGATTTCTGTCCAAATTATACGGATAATACTGGTGGTGGTTTAGCCTATTGGGAACAAACTATTGGTGGTGATGTTGCAGTTTCATCTCCTCCTTGTTTCTTTGAAGGTATATATATACAGGCAAAATGCCAATTAGCATTAATGGTTTTAAGCTTTTAGAATTTTTTAGTTGAACTGTATTGTTTTATTATAATTTTTTGATTGCAGATGATAAAACCATATTTGCCAGAAAATGTAAATTCAACTTTCAAAATGGGTCTCAGTGGGAAGATTACCCACCAAATGTTGTGTGCCATTCTGACACTAACAAGTTAAAAGTTATACTAGATGGTAAATTCCTAATGGAAATGCAACTTATTTGTTTTAATGTTAATTGTTGTGACATTCTTGTTTACTTGTATAGATGCAAGATTTTCAAACTATGAAAGCGTATTGAAAGGGAAATGTGGAGAAGGCTTTGTCAGCATATTTTCTGGAAAACATAATCGGTATCGCAATTACTGTGGAAGCAAGTCCATGCAAAGCCCACAGACTTACAAAAAAGCGTTGGAATTTTGCCGAAGCAGAAATGCTGATCTTCCTGGACCAATACTTTTGGAGGAGGAACTTTGGGGGAATCGCCCTGAAAATTTTGGTAACTATAGGCATGCTGTATAAATGTCGAGTGTATTAATACTATATGATGTGTAGTTATCATTAATCCGATGCATTGTATTTGATGCAGACGACACCTTTACGTGGACAACATTAAGTTATCAGGATGAAAAATTTCAGTGGAATACCTTATTTGAATCGTATGTTGTAACGTCGACTTGTACAGAAATACTTCCCACATTTCAATATGTAAGGTTAAGTCAGCTAAAATTGCTTCCAACAATGCACTTGCATTAAAAGTGTTTTCATATTAAATTGAACATGGTGTTACCCTATAAAATGTTGAAAACTGGATCGTATTGTTGTAATTATGTCGTCAAAAGTTATTACATTTTGAAATGTGGCCTGCCCCGTATGCTATTGTACCTGCAATCAGCAAATTAAATGTATTTTTATCTAGGGAATTCATAAACAATTATGTTGCACTGGACGGTGTGCCTGATTATAATAAGGAGTTTTGTGCTGTAGCAGATTTTACCAACAAAGTAAAAATTCAACCCAAGAACTGCAACGAACGTTTCTCGTATTTCTGCATCAAGAGGGTGGATGCATTGTCCTCAAGTATTTAATAATATATTATATAGCTGGGAGTTTTAATTAGGCTGTCATACTATGTATTTATAATGGGTATTTTTAGCTTCAGAATGCCCAAATGGTTGGATGTCTCGTGTAGATGGAAATGAGGACTCGCCATGTTGGAATGGAGAAATTTTGAAACTTGACAATACAAGCCTTCATACAGCATGTAATGAAATTGGTGCAGAAGTTACATGGGACATTACATCCATCCTTCCTGGTTCTCAGTTATTGAAAGCCAGCAAAAAAGTTTATTCAGATAGAAATTGTCGTAAGTTAAATGGCTTGAAATGTTCCTGTATACCAAAGTAGTATCATATGTTAAGCGGTTATGCCTCGTGCTTTTCCAGCAATTTCAGTCCCACCTTATGGACATGTTACACTGGCAGTGTCAAGTTGTGAATTGGTTGACAATGATCAGCTTGCTATTTGTCAAATGAATCGCAGGAACACACGTATGACATGTCAATTATTGTATGTTCCCTAATATTTTTTGGTAACTTTGTCACTTTGATCGAAATAGGTCCTGCAAGAGTTGTTATGCGGCTTCTTGACAATGATCCTAAAAAGTTTGTGGCATTTGAACATCCGCTTTTCCTAATGAATATAATTATCTCAATTCTGTTTTTCTAAATTTGCAACTTTTAGGTTGGAATGTAAAGGTTACAATATAATCAGTGCATTTGGAGTGCGGTGGTATTACAACAACATCATTTTATATGATGCCACTCCGGCAAAAATATACGACAGAGGACTTGAGAGCATAATTGAACCAAAGATACATCAGCAGGTATTATCTATGTGATGCGCTGCTTCATTTTATACGGTAGAATGGTTTTCTCATTGTGTGTATTTTAAAAATAGGGGTATTATAAGTGTGAAATGTGGCATGGAGCTCTGTTGACATCTGTCATTTCATCAGAAATCTTGTTCCAGTTTCCAAGTAAATCCGCCCATTTTGTTTTCACTGAAATGAGAATGGAAGCATAAATGTGTCATATTGGGCTATTTCTTCAAAGATATCACAAATGACGTTTCTCCGAATGTCGTAAATGACATGCGATGCATTGAAGCCATCGACATTTTCCGCCAACCAAATCGGATCGACAAGATGCACGTTTCAATTAATTACGAGAATATTCTCGGGGCAAATGTTACAAGAAGTTGGAGGTAATTAAATGTGAAATTGTAATGAACATTCCTTGCAGATGCGACATTCAACTCGATTATATTTCTTCCATTAGGGCATTTACAACAAATGGAAATAATTTGCCTTTGTGCAATATTTTGATGAGTCGTGTGGATGAAACTGGAGGACTTACATTTGGAAATGCATGTAAAGGAATTTCATAATTGTTCTTTGGAATATAAGTGCTAGTCATGGAGATATTTAATGAATATGTCTGTTTTCAGCAACGTGTCCTGCAGAACAAGGTGGTTTTACGCGATTGTGGCCTGCAACAAGAAGCGGTTCTATTGCAGTACCTACAAGGATCTGCTTATTTAGTAAGATTTGGGATGCTGCATGTTCACAAATAATATTCCAATGCTTTATTTGCAAGTCCAATTTAATGAAAATTCGTAATTTTGTAGATTCATTAAATATTGCTATTTGAGGATTCGAAACAGTTCTATTGAAGTATTTTTGTTGTCTTATTAATTATTAGGCAATGGTGAGACCATGATCCGGAGATGTTTGGGAGATTTTCTAAGAGGTGCGTTTTGGGAGAAAGATACATTTCCACAGTGTGAAGGACAACAAAGACCTGAAACAGTGGAATTGAAAAGATTATCTGAAGTAATAGCGTGTGTAGATACATTACACGTACATCGTGTAACATTTGTATTCAATTCTCATTTGCCTTTCTCTGCTTGCATAGACCGCCATCCATGAAGACAATATAAATAAGGTAGCCATCAATCTCACCTCCCTGACACAAAACACGTCAAATATAGAAAATATTGATCTACATTACATCGCTTCAACTTTGGAAAATTTGGCCGCATCTAAGTTTTTGAAGAGAAAGGTTGACTAAATACATTATTCACCTTTCTTTCAATGGCTGTTAAATCAAATGCATTACTCGCTTAACAGCATGTTCAAGAAGCTTTCCATACGTTGGAAAATGTCTTAGTCGTTGATGATGATACGTTGACGCGTGCACAATCACAAATGTCAACTTCTGTCAGGTGAGATTTTACAGTTTACCTGCTCTGAACTATTTGATCCTAAGTTGTACCACTGTGCACGGTTTTCGCAGGATCATTTCTGCACTGGCAGGAGTCGTTCAGTCATCTAGTACTGGTGAAGACCCGAGGATTAATTTTACTACACCCAATGCGGCCATCTTAAAAACTAAGATTTATAAAAGAGGATATGCATACACACCGGCACAAAACGATAGTAACATGTTTAACTCAGAAATTGTCAGCTTTGATCCTGTGAACGAATTTGAAGATGTTGATATCGTGAACTCGGAAGCTGCTGTTGTTCTTCCTTCCGATGTACAAGTTGACAGTGAGTATAATTGGGAAATTGCTGTGTTAGAAATAACCCTTAGTCGGGTTTCTTTACACATTCTTCTAGATTCTGATTCTCCAAGATCAGTAGCATCCCTTATTGTTTACAAAAACACCAAACTGTTCTTTTCAACGGATATTGCGAACGCGTCACTACGCAATGTCACAAACTATGTTGTTTCCATTTCGGTTGAGGGGCAAAGTGATACGAGATGGTTTAATGATCCACTGCAGATATATCTGGAAAAATCGAATGTAAGTTTAGTAATCTGATATCATTAATATATACAGTGATAAAATCAACATTATGGTGTTATTTTAGGATATTGCAACTGACAAATTGAAATGTGTCTTCCTGGATACGCAAGTTGCAATGAGCACCCAATGGTCTCAACTCGGATGCATTTATAATGGAACAAAGCACAACAAAATTGTTTGCTTGTGTGATCATATGACTGAATTCAGTGCAATGATGGTATGAATGGAAATTATATCCAGCATGTGCAGTTCCAAGAGTTTAAATATGAATTATTTTCAGGAACTGAAAGGATATGATATACTGCCAATTCACAGGACAACACTTGAAGTTATCACATATACTGGGATTGCGTGTTCTGTTCTCGGTCTTCTTTTTATAATAGTCACCTATATTTGTCATCGGTAAGTACATCAACTACAACCTAACATTTATGTTGTTGACATTCAACATGCACTATTGACATGTCATATTTAATTGACTTATATGGCAAAAATACAATTTGTTTGACAGGAAATGGAGGACAGGCAACATGCATCACACCATCTTCAACTTTGCTATTGCATTGTGTATAGCACTGACAGAATATATTTTAATTGATAAATTATATCGGTGGGAGATGCCATGTGTAGCATTGGCAGCCAGTATGCATTACTTCCTGTTGTCTTCCTTCTGTTGGATGACTGTCGAGGGTTTACTGCAATATTTACGATTTGTCAAAGTTATTGGAACCTATATACCCAGGTTCATGCTCAAAGTTGCAATATTTGCTTGGGGTAAGCGAGTCATTCGTATATAAAACAATTGAAATCATTGTGATTATTTATATTTATACAAGGCAATTTTTTTTACAGGTTTACCACTAATTCCTGTTATAATATTACTAGCACTTGACCATGACTGTTATATCAACGAAGAAAAAGAAATGTTAGTTGAAATATTAATGCAGTATGTGAATGTATCAGTATTGCAAATAATTTATATAATATTTTTTATGTTATAGATGCTGGATGAAAAATGATCCGTTATTATATGGGTTTCTAATTCCGCTAGGAGTGTGTTTATTAGTGAATGTCATCATCTTTTGCTGCGTTATTCACAATTTGGCAAAGTGCAATGCAAACGTTACTCGAGCCAGCTATTCTAGTGACAAACAAAGAAACTCATCGACTTGCTTTCCAACGATATCTCAACTGGACTGGAGAAGGTTTACGGCATCTGTGAGCACAATAGTTCTCCTGGGTATGTATATATATAAAAACGAATTGCATGGCATGCACAATACGTGATGAACATAATGTAAAGTATGTGATCGATGTCCACAGGTTTGACGTGGGTCTTTGGTTTCGCTGTGATGGAAAACTATGGGTTTGCAACCCTTACATTTAAGTATTGCTTCACAATATTGAACAGCTTTCAAGGCTTTTTTATTTTCTTGTTACAACTCATGATGGATTCCACAATTAAGGTATGAAAAACCTTGGCATTGGCCACGATTTGCAGATATACTTGAAATATGTAGTTTATAAACTTGTATGCACATTTATCTTTAAACTCTTAGGATATGTGGCATGCAAAGAAAGTAATCGGCATCAATCCAGCAGATGCAAAGAAGAGTTCTACTGGCGAAATTGATTTGTCAGATGTGGATACTAAATTCCGGAAAACAAGGAAACACATGTAATTAAAGTTGAATTCAACGTACGTGATTTTAAAATGACCAATTACAGAATAAATACATTTTGTACAGATAAACATAACGAAATTAAGGAAACTTTATTTGCGTATGGCGGCAATTATATAATTGCCGCCATACGCAGGAGACCAGCATATGCTGTTCTGTATCAAATTGGTGTAGCAAACTGCAATGTATACTTTAAAGGGACAGTTATGTCAAAAAAATGTAATATGTTATTCAGATTGATTATCTATAGAGAATGGCTGTTTGGTATGTTAACCAATTTATAACTCGTTATAACGAGTTATAAATTAAATTCGAAAAAGGTATGTTGGCAGCAAATTGAACAGCCGTTATAAGTAAAGGCAATGGAGAGGACATCGGCCGGGGCTGTACTCGGCAGCGCACGCATTCCCCCGTTCTCAACATCTGGCCAAGGAATCTGGCCAAGCTTTGGCCAAAAAAATTCCTTCGCGCGTTGGTGAAGGGAAGAGCCTCCTTGGGACAGCCAGATGCCTATAAGCACCGGTCCGACACTAGCCAAAATGGCGTACGGATTTACAAATCTCCAAATCATGCCTTTTGATTTCTTGATTTGTGATTAAACTTGATTTTAAAACGATTTCTGTGATTTCCATGATTTTCTTGATTTAACACTGATTTCCACGATTTAACGCTGATTTCCATGATTTAACATTGATTTTCTTGATTTCAAACTGATTTAAGTTTCATTCACCTTCAATAGTTGATGCAATGGTTGATGGCAACTTGGATGGCAATGATTGGATTCACGATCATCTCATGGTTACAAATAAAAAAATCCACATCAAAACGGTTTTCATTATTAAATTGTATACAAATGAAAGGGAACACATATATTAATCGGAATTAAAACTAGAACAATTTAGTTTTTTATTACATTTTAACAATTGTTAAAAATAAGATGGCAAACCGCAAAACTTGTCAAAATGTGACATGTGGGGGCAGGGGAGTATTGAAAGCGTGACGCCGAATTTACTAAACAAATTATAAATATCAAATTCTTCGAAAGTAGGTTGCAGTATTGAGTGTTGTTAAAAAATGTTCATGAAAATATGCCAATAATTAATAATTACATTTTTAATGCGTGATTATCACCTGTGTTTGAAGAGTTACAATACAAACATTTCTAGATACATTTTTGTGACATCACATTGGGGGGGGGGGTTGACCATTGCTGGGTGGGGGTAAAAAATCCTAGAAAATGTACCTTTTGTATATACAAAAGGTACATTTTCTAGGAAAATGACAAAAAAAAATATTGTTTTAGTCATTTAGATTATTGGCTAAAATGTGTGAATTGTGCATTTCTTTGCAAAGATTTGCATGATTTATGGGATTTGTTTGATTTTAAAGCGATTTGTTTGATTTTTCAGTGATTTGTTTGATTTTTCTGTGATTTGTTTGGTTTTTGTCGATTTAAGATTTAAAAGATTTTAGGCGATTTATAAGATTTGTCATGATTTCTCTGATTTCATAGATTTCACAAATCAAAATCAAAGCGTGTACGACGATTTCTTTAGTGTCGGACCCCTCGCAATTTTCGCTCATGTCATACCCCTCGATTATATCCCATTTGAGATATGCATGTAGTACTGACGTAATCCGCTAGATGGCCGCACTTGGTCCGAGATCATTCAGATTTCCCGGCCTCCCCTGCGTGCGTAATGCCAAGATGGCGTCATGCATTTAAATTGCGAACATGTATTGTTATGAGCGCTGTGTCGCGCAATATAATTGCTAAAATTGCCGGTGCGGTATCCACGCGGGGCAAAAAATATTCCTCTCCGGTTCATGGGACTGAGAACATTGACAGCGCTTACCCGTCTTGTGCATGCAACGTGTAAGTTTACGTCAGCCAGAGACGGTGTTCTGAGATTGTCCATCAATCCGTGTGTTTCGGCATATTCAAATTGGGCGAAAAAGAAACAAATACAATCGAGAATTTCACACCTTGGAGCAATGTCTGAGCAACAAGCTGAAGCAATATTATTGCCTTTTAGGCAAGCTGTCAAAGAACAGGTGAGAATTCATTAAGTGAGGGCCGGGAATTACCTGGAATATTCATTTATCTGTTTACGTTGAAACTATTTAGGGGGATTTGGTGAGAAAATTGAAAGATGCATGTGAACCTGAAATGGACATAAAAATTGCAGTAAATGAATTAAAAAATCGAAAGAGAGCACTTGAAGAAATGGTAATTTTCAACAAAAACAATTCCCTTTTTGTAAATACTCGGCATATGGTACATTGTAACTACATTTATTTTTTATAGGAATTGTCAGTTAGACCTTTGGAAACGTTTGACAGATCCAAGCTTGAAGACTTATTGAAGAGAAGATTTTTTTACATTCAGTCGTTTGAGATTTATGGAGGTCATTTAATAAATAATAAATTATTGGTGTTTTTACAGTTGAATTTTCATATGTAAATTGGTTACTCATACTATACCACATGCAGGTATAACAGGCCAGTATGACTTTGGTCCGATGGGCTGTGCCATGAAGTCCAACTTACTGAATGCCTGGAGAAACTTCTTCATATTAGAAGAGCAGATGCTTGAAGTGGATTCCTCGATCCTCACTCCCGAACCTGTTTTGAAAGCTTCTGGCCACATAGATCGCTTTGCGGATTACATGGTTAAAGATTTGAAAACGGGGGAATGTTTCCGTCTTGATCACCTTATCAAAGGTATACATACATATACCTGTGTAAATATTTAATGATATTCATGATAATATGACATGTTATACATATATATTAATTGTTTTTGCATTAAGCACACCTTGAAAAATTGTCATCCGATAAGAAAACTTCGAACGATACCAAGAAAGAATGCGAGGACATTGTTGTGAAAGTAATATTATTAGAGGACTGTATTAAATATCATTCGAATTAATCAATTGAATGAGGTATTGATTTTTGTGAAATAGTTAGATGGAATGAGTAAAGACGAGATGAATGCAATCATGAGAAAATATGACATGAAATCGCCAATATCTGGAAATGATTTATCCGATGCTATGGAGTTCAATTTAATGTTCGGCATTTCAATCGGACCTACTGGACTTGTCAAAGGGTGATATATGCGATATTCATTTACACTTTTCTCTCTTTGTATTAAAATATACAATAATGTTGTCTAGGTTTTTGCGCCCTGAAACCGCCCAGGGAATATTTGTCAACTTTAAGAGATTGTTAGATTTTAATCACGGCAAGCTACCGTTCACAGCTGCGCAGATTGGAAATTCATTTCGAAACGAAATTTCACCAAGATCTGGATTAATACGAGTTCGGTATGTTGGTTATCCAAAATGTTTGTCTCTTAACATATTCAGTATTGGGTGGAAGTAAGTATTTCACTTCAATTTTGTATTTCCAGTGAATTTACAATGGCTGAAATTGAACATTTTGTGGATCCAAACGATAAAAGTCATCCAAAGTTTGACACTGTCAAAGACATTGAGCTCTTGCTATATTCTGCTTGTAATCAGATGGATGGGCAACCAGCACAAAACATGAGTGTTGCAAATGCTGTAGAAAAGGTGTGCATTAGGTTACATTAGTGCAATTGCTACGGTAGTAGTATATATCACTTTAAATGTGTATTTTTTCTATAGAAATTGATCGCAAATGAGACCCTGGCTTATTATATGGCAAGAATTTATTTATTCATGATTAAAATGGGAGTTGATCCGACAAAGCTGAGGTTCCGCCAACATATGGGCAATGAAATGGCTCATTATGCGTGTGATTGTTGGGATGCTGAATGCAGGACTTCCTATGTAAAATAATTCGACATTTCTCAGTTTTAAAAACGGGCCTGTTATTTTAAGACTTTTTACTTATTGCTTCAGGGTTGGATTGAGTGTGTCGGCTGTGCAGACCGCTCCTGCTTTGATCTGACGCAGCACTCGGCAGCAACTGGTGTACGTCTTGCAGCCGAGAAAAAACTTGCAGAACCTGTATCCTTATTCATTTCATTAATAGAAATCTGATACTGTGTACCAATTGAATGCCTTAAATTTGCTGTAGAAATTAATTAATGCAGTAGAAGTACAGCCCCAAGCTGGAGTGTTAGGAAAGACTTTCAAAAAAGATGCGAAAGCAATTACAGAACATTTAAAAGGATTGGATAGTGTTGCAGCTGAAACCGTTGACGCAGTCTTGAAAAAAGATGGGTAAATTTCGACAAATTCATAAATAGCTGGTGGATGGTTCGAACAAAACATTGCTGATTATGCATACTTTTGATAGTGAATACAATTTACAACTTGGAGAGAAAGAATTCAAGGTAACTCCCGAAATGCTGGCAATAAATAAGTGCCAGAAAACTATCCACGGTAAATTAAATTAATATGTACTGCGATTTAAGTATTTCAACTTTTTTATATGTTGTAATTTTTACAGTTGAAGAAATCGTTCCAAATGTGATTGAGCCGTCATTTGGTATTGGCAGAATAATGTATGCAATTTTCGAGCATACATTTAAAATGCGCGATGGAGATGAGCAACGCACGGTATGAGCTTGTATATTACAATCAATTTATTGAGTTGAAAATCCCATTAACCAGTTGGTTTTTGTAACAGTATTTAGCACTTCCACCAGCTGTTGCCCCTATAAAATGTTCAGTATTACCATTGAGTGGAAATGCGGAGTTTAAACCTTTTCTGCAACAGCTGTGTATGTACCTATTTCGGTAATTTACGTGTATATTTCTCGGATATTTGAATAATACCGAGTGTTATTTTAGCTCGAGAGTTGACCAAAGTTGATGTGTCTCACAAAGTGGATGACAGCAGTGGTTCAATTGGACGACGTTACGCTCGCACTGATGAAATTGCCATTCCATTTGGCATTACTGTGGATTTTGATACGTTGCAAGAACCCCATTCAGTCACATTACGCGATCGTGATTCCATGCAACAGATTAGAGTACCTGTAAGTGTTCTAATCATTTTCTACATTCTTCGTTTAACTGCTAAAATATATTATGTATTTTTCAGATCTCGGTTGTCCCCAACTTAGTACATGATTTGTCATTTGGTAAATCAATTTGGGGTGAGGTTGCAAAACTATATCCACGTTTTGAACAGCAGGAATCTACTAAAGCATAGAGAGAATTTTTGAGCTTTGAAAGCCATTTGAACTGCATTTTTTTTTGCTACATGATATAATAAAGGGTGTGCGGCAAACTACTTCAAATGGCTAATATTCACACAGAAATTGACGGTTTTTTATTAGTCTCCACCCGGCGCAATTATACATTTTTTCAAATGATGGTCTAGAAGAGAGCACAAGCAATCGTTTTTAAATTTCATTATGACATTAAGCCCTTTTTAGATTTTAGAAAATTTTGCTATGAAGAAACCAATCGTATCGGCTTCCACTGGAAGTATTACTATTGGTTCCGATTCCGCAGGAAACCTTTGCAGTTTCCCAAGTTGTTCTGCTGTTAGTCCGCACCCTCGCATTCCAATGCTGCCAAGATGAGGTTCCTAAAAATGTAACATTTCACTTATTGTTAGTTGAAATGGAGCATTATAAATGCAGAATGCTCATACTTGTTTTTCAAGCTGTAAATTGGGAAATGTCTCCAAAGCCCACTTCACTAAGCCTTCGTTTTCTTCCAGTGTCAATGTACACGTACTGTAGACTAAAACGCCTCCTTTGCGCAGGACACCAACCGCCTGAAATTATTAACAACAGTTTATGTATTGTAGGAATAATTCTGGTTCGTCACTCAAATGGTAGCCATTTACATTTCTGAACAGTTTTTTCTGGAGTGGTACGTAAGAATTCAATTGAGAGATAGTAATCAAGTTCTGAAATTGTGGCCTCTGTCCCAGAGCACTACACGGAGCATCCAACAACACTTTGTCAAACGAGCTTGATGCAAAAGGTGGACCATCTATTAGCATGTCACAATGGAAAATGCATGTTATCTCATTACGGTATCAACCATTCATGAATGAGAAGGCAATTACGAGTAATGTCCGTGAGATTCTGGCCATCCAACGATGTATCCCAGCATTTTGTGCTATCAAATGCATGAGTTTCTACACAAGTGATTCCCCATTTGTTACATAGGTCCATTATCTTGTCTATCTTTTTACTGGTTTTATCCAAAGCAATGACAAGGCCCTACTGTGAACAATTTTTAATGTAATATTATAATTGCTGAAAATATTTTTTTCTTGAAACCACCTTGTTTTCCATCAGTGTTGCCAAATGTGAAGTCTTTCCACCTGCGTTATACAAAATTTTTAGCTCTATCTGCATTTTTGAAACTCGTATTTTATTCTCCTAACCAGGAGCAGCACACATGTCCAAAATTCGATCTCCAGGTTTCGGTGACAGAATGTGGCCGCAAACAATAGAAGGTAGATTTTGAGGATATATGTGTTCTAGAAGTACGGCACTCAGTGATGGGCAATGAAACAATGATTGTGTGATTTCAATGGCAATGCCGCTGTCAAAAAACAAATTGAAATACAGTTATAATAAACATCCATTGCACATTTATATTGGGCTACAAGAACCACCTTAATTTGCCACCGGAAAAGATGTCTTCTCGGCTAACTTTGGCAATTCCATTTCCTACAAAAATTTTCTTCCCAGTAAAACACTTTGTGAAACCTTTCCTGCATATCCCATGTATGTCGGCAAACACAGAAACCTCATCTCCTACTTTCATGTCTGCAACAATAATTGTTTTTTAAAGTTGCATGCAACAGAGCCTTAACTGCAAATGAAATTTAAATGTGTTTTTTACATGGTAATGCAGCCATTACTCCTGGCACGTAAACATGAGCTCCTCTTAGTACTGCAGCACCACATTTTGCATCAACTATAACTTCCATTTCAAATGTTGCGGCACTGTCCATGGTTTTATTTTGGGGTGAAGGAATAATCAACATATCCCTGATGGAGGGGTGAAACAAGACTTCTTCCTATTAGATAAGGAAAATATTGTCAATGCAAATACAACTAGCATTTAAATTGGATTTTTATTTGTTATATTTACCTTTTTAATTTGAGACAAGACATTGTCACGCAGTTCTTCTATATTCATTTTCAAAGTGTTTACTCTCAAAGTTGTGTATTCAGGAGGAGTGGCTAGCATTTTCATTGATGTTCTGAACAGATTTTCCTGTTCTATAAGGTTTTCGTCTGGAATCTGCATAAGAATATTGTGCAGTTCTTAAATTCAATATATTTACATGCAGTGCAAAGCAATAAAGTATAGTGAATTTCTGTGCATGTTTACACGTTGGAACATGCCCTGACCCAAGCCCTGACATGCTGCATGTTATATTATACTGCCAGCTGATATCAGCTTGCAGTATAATTAACAATTGTTATACTGCCATAAACATATATGAAGCAAAATTCACCGTACTTTATTGTCACACCCCTTATCAATTAATTACCTCGTCATTAACAAACGCTTTTCGACAGTAATTTTGCAAATTAGCATTCCCCTCGAATGGGCTTCCAATAGTTCCAATATCGGTCGCCATTTTTGTTTCATTAATTTTTGCGTAATCACACAATTATTAACGTTAATTTCAACATTAACAACTATATAAACAGGCAAACAGCTGAAACTGGACGGCGAGATATTTTTCCCATACGGAGATGACGCAATTCGCTCGCAAGAGTAGCACTTTCTAGATGCGCTGGCACAGATTACATCATGTTGCGCAATACTAGCCTCGCACTCGCAGCATCACCCTGGAGTAACTATATCCTTGAATATATCGCTCTACTTGAATACAAACCAGCCGGACCAGACACTTTTAAATCGACATAGGTGACGGTATTTGCAATTTGTCGGAGCTAAACTGCTTTTAGGGGACAAAAACTTTCAATAGTCAGCTAAAATCTGTTCGAATACGATGACCTTCGATTAAAAAGAACGCAATGCGACCCTCCGAAGGAGGCTACGGTACACGTGTGGTATGCGCACGTAAATAAGTATGGCGGTCGGGTGATTTCTTCATCGCCGCGGTTGAAGCGTTGTCGGGTTTATCTACACAGCCAGCGACTGTTCACTGTATTCTTTAGGCAACTGGTGAGTTTCAAGTAACCGTCGACTGTAATTTTTCATCCATTACGTGGATAAAATGCCAAGAATGCAAATGTATTCAGTTTTCCGTTTTGGAAGTGATCGAGCTAGCTGTGGGCTAATAAAAACCGTTGAAATCGGTGTACGCCATTTCGGCATTGACAGTTTGCTATATACTATAGTGGCATTTGTGTTTCAAAATCTTACATATAGTGCAGTTCACCGATTTGAGTTTTCTCGGAGCTTACTGTTTTGTTATATGTGTATGGTTGTACCAGTTGTACGTTTATTTCCGTTGATGGCGTGAACAAAAAACTTTGAACCGCCGACATTATATACCCTAGTCCTGGGAGATTTCATTTCCGTTTCAAATTCCGGTTTGGTTTTTTAAAAAAATGTTTGCGATTTCGGGTTTTTAAAACACAGCAGCTTATTAATTGATATTATGTTTAGATAATAAAATTCCAAGTACAGTAATTTTATGTAATGCGGTGTTTTTATAGGTGTACAATAACAAGGTGCAAAGTAGGCCTAATATGCTGCAGTAATAAATCAAGCTTTACGGATCCAAATTTATTAAGAAAATATATACATTGAACGCTATTTTTAGCAAATAGTGAATTAATTAAAATTGCGTCACTGGTATATATTCTAAATGCACCGACTTCGCCAGTGTCATCAGCAGCACAGGCAGTAATAAAAACTAATGTAAATAAAGATTAGGTAAGATGTAAGATGTTGGCGCATTGACAAAGATAAAAAGTAAATAGCCTGAACCAATTGCAACAATACGAGCTTTGTAACAATTTTATAGCTGTGAGTAAACCGTAGATTAATTGCTAATATAAATGTTGATTGATTGTTTAAAACAGGTTGTAATTGGCATATTCGCCATGACAACGTCGAGGTGAAATCTCATCTCGAATATGGTTATCATGGAGTCATCGGGTAAGGAGCAAGGTGCCGAAGGTAACACTGTGGGATCGAACGAGCTTCACAGCGACATGGAAGGGGCTTCGCAGCGAAAGGGCCGTGGCATGAAAAGGGCCTCGGTGGACAAGGAAAGCGACGAGTACAAGAAGCGCAGGGAGCGCAACAACTTGGCCGTCAAAAAGAGCCGAAATAAGAGCAAGGAGAAGATGACGCAGACTCTGGAAAGGGTGAACAAATTGCGAGCCGAGAATGAGATGCTGGAAGCCAAGGTACAATTGTTGACCAAGGAACTGAGCTTCCTCAAAGACCTGTTTCTAGCGCATGCTGGTAGTAGTCAGGCACATACGTTCAGGGACCTCGACTTGAGCATGTTCGATGAGGACAACGAGGACTCTGCGGCATCCAACGGCAACCAGGTGAAGACGGAGAGGATGGATGCGGACGAAGAGGACAGCGATACATGCGATGAAGATTGACACCCACAATACAAACTACATTTGGGTTTGTTTATAAGCAGTTTTGGGACTGTAGGACAAGCGCGTTTTAGCGTTTAGCAGTCGTGTGTTGGCCAGTTCACAAATGCTCCCAGTGACTTGGTTTCAACCTGATAACCATACGGTCAATTGAATTGGCGAAGTATTATTATCATGGTGCGAGTGATTACGCAGAACGTAACAGTGTGTGGTGTTCCCACGTGTTGAGAATTTGCTGGCAATACTGAACCGTGTGTCCCGAAACTGTCTTTAGTCGTTTTTTTAAATACAAAATTGAAGTATTTGCAGGAACATCGTTTGCGCAAGTATTTTAACTGTAACCTGAAAACCGTAAACAATTTGTGTAACTGTAATTACGAATCTGTTAATTATGTTTTACTCAAATTTCATTTATACTTTCATCTTATTTCTGGTAATCTCCCAATGGTCATTCAGGTCTTGCACTGCGTTAAAATAAACAAATTAATTCAGAAAAAGATGAAGTAAACTAAAGTACCTTCTGTTATTGCTTCCTTCGTTTTGTGAATCATATCTGCCTGCATCTGCTTCATTTTACTTCGTTTCTTATTAGCACGTATATGAAATTGTCAGTTGTGTTATGTCATGACCAACGGAATTTCATTTTTGACATGTGTAACGTTTTATATCGCAACTCTGAAACTAATTGAAGAACTCTATGCAGGAATACATTACGGTACTTGTCTTAAAATCGTTGCTTCACAATATTAGTACTGCTGCAAAATTTGTGTCTTGGATTGAATGTGATTCTGTTTCGGAGCTCTTCAGTTATAATATTACATTTTTATATAATTGCGACCTATCTAATGACTGGAATGCCAAATGTTTTTTTACATGAAGTTGTAATAGTTTTGCTGTAGTGTATTTAGCACTTATGGGAAAACTTATTTGGCAGGTCCGTGATGGGTTGCAGTCTTGAAAGGGGTATGAACACTGCACCAAATAACACTTGTAGTCAAAACATTGCGAAAAGGCTATTTCACTCGAAAAAATTGCAGTATTCATGCCCCAAGTTGTTTATTTTTTTACCTAGTTTGCGCATATTGTCAGTTCATTCATGTTGTTTCAAAGAAATGATAATTCAAACCAATGAGCTCATTGTTCAAACGCTAGTAAACGGAATGGTTGCTCTCGATTTCTTCAGTAAATAGTTGTGGTTTGAATGGAGTAGCATGCTCTCAAAGTTGTAATTTCACATGTGAGATGTACACAGCATACCGTACACGTTTACTTTCAAAAGTTTTAAAATACGAAAAAATAGTCCTTTTTTAAGATCATGTCTTTTAAAGTGTTACAGTTATGCAAGTATATCACATGTGATGTTCCAATGTCAAAATTAAGATGTACTAGCACAACGTAATTTCTGGATGTCCCCCATCAGATTTTTTTATGTACCGCGTTTGCGAAAAGTGGAACTCTATCTCGTCTGGTAGCCCAGCATAATTAGAGCGGATGAGAATGAAAGCTTGCCCAGTAGAGCAAGTTGAGCATTTTTTAATACACGGATAGAGTTTTGCGTCACGCGCACAATTTTTTGCGGTTGCGGATCGACGGGGATCCGCATTTCCAGCTGCCAATCTTGCCGGCGGGTTGTGAATTGCGAAATACCCGAATGGCTGACGGCAGGCTTCGGTGACACGATGCTCCGTCGAGTCGAATATCGTCGTGTTTTGTTAGTTTATTTGCGTATAAACTGCGGACGATTCGGCGATCCAATAGACGAAAGGAGGAATCGTCACTTTGGTTAGGGTTTTTAGCGCGAAAATGGGTTTTTCGACGGGAAAAACACCACTTGGCATATTACCCTTTATCGTCGTCTTCCTGCACATTGTTGGCCCTGCAAAGTCAAGTAAGTGAATGGCGTTCGATTTGTACAGATTTGGGATTGAAATTGACGAGTGACAGACGTATCCCAGCAACTGTGATATGTGGGAGATATAATTTTATAATCCAGAGCAGTGATATTTCATTGGCGCGATAAGAGCTTTATTCGCTGCTGACATAATGAGTGGTGATGGCAGAAAAGTACATACAGCTTCCTCCTACTACTATACAGGATCAGAGGTCGATTATGAGTCACAAAGAGCCGATCGAAACTTTTTAATGTGGTTACATGTTGATCTAATTGTAAACCTGCCACTGGCATTACATTAATTATTTTCCCCTATACTATTTTTAATTTATTACAGCCGATGATCCTCAGATTTTGTAATATTATTCATATGTGCTAAATTAATTTGCCCTTGGTTTTAACTAAATTTGTGTAATTTGTGTTGACAATTATAATATACATTTTTTACGCCGAATTACCATTAACAAGCAATGATGTCTGTCAATTAACTTCCTGTTACATTTTTATATCACAGCTGAATTTGTTTCCTGTATATTTCAAATGGTTTTGCTATTCATTTAATGTCTATGACACTAAGTACACTTAGTACAACTAATTATATCTTGAAATGCATTACAATGTGTATTGTACAGTGATAATAAAAGTTAGTCATAGAACTAATTTAATTGTTTACTATTCCTTAATTTTTATAAGTTGTGCCAATTTATATTTGACACAATTTTGTTCTTTTTTGCACTGTTTCATTTTTTATGAGTTGACGGCTGGTCCATTTTTAGCCCCTAAAGGCTCACCCAAATTTTGCTTATTTATAGATTATGCTGACTTGCTATTATATTGATTTGGTGAATTTCTCCATAATCCTAGCTGACTTTTAATTTCAGGTTCTTCGATGGGAATATCAAGTGTGCCGAGTAAAAATGTTATATCTGGTAGTAATGTTTTAATCCCATGTTCTGTAAATGGTGATTCGCTATCTCGAATAACGTGGCTCAAGGGTAAGTACGTGCTTGGCTTTCAAAGTTCTGTACATGCTGTTTTTATTTCAACATTGTTTCATTTTTCAGACAATCGTCCCATGACATATACCCTTAACAGGGTGATTTTGCTCAAGAATGGTACACTGAACATCCGCAACGTTCAAAAGCACACCGATTCCGGCACTTACACTTGCCGGATCTCCGACGATGCTGGAGAAATCATTGGAGGAACAACTTTGGTTGTGTTAGGTATGCCATCAACATACGCATCAATAAAATACACAGAATTACTTTAAATATTATTCGTGCGTGTTTCAGTTCCACCGAAGATAGCGCCATTTCAGTTCCCTGCGAAGAACCTGCTAGAAGGTGCGAGAGCTAGAATGCCGTGCAGCGTAGATGAAGGCGACCCACCGTTCACAATCACGTGGAAGAAGAACGATCAACGTGTTGATCCTCAGTCAGGAGTCACAATTCAGTCAATCGATGAGCTGTCCAGCATGTTGATAATTGATCCGGTGAAGCGGTCTCACGAGGGAAATTACACATGTAGCGTAACAAATGCGGTTGCCACTGTGTCCCACACGGCTAAACTTCTTGTGAACGGTAACAAAACGAGAATCCTTATTGGATGGATTTCTCTTGTTGTTTGGTGAATGATTGAGTGGTTTTTATCTTCGCCTTCAGTTCCTCCGCAATGGGTTTTGAAACCAAAACATGCAACCGCTGTCCAAGATTCCAGGTTCACGTTTGACTGTCGTGCTTCTGGATCCCCAAATCCAACAATTAACTGGATGAAAACAAATGGTAACCGAATGCGTGTTTCGTTTATAAGGTTATAATTTGTAGGTCACATAATTTTTTAAATATAAACGGTACTTTATTTTTCATTCATTAATCACACATGACGTGAAATGTTTTAATATGCGACATTGTTTGAGTATTTAATTCAGTGCTTGTAACATGTGCAGAACGTTGTATAAACGTAGCAGCATTATGTTAGGTCTTAATTGCAGCTGGATGTTATTTCAAATGTTGTTTTTTATTTTCAGATGAATACATGACAAGTGGAGCGCAGCCAGTTGTAAGCAATAATAGAATGCATATTCTCCCCAATGGATCTTTGACTTTTGACAAAGCTTTGCGAGGTGATTCTGGCTACTATGTTTGCGCCGCATCCAATAGTATTGGAGCTGGTCTCAATGCTGTCGTGCGTCTTCAGATTCAAAGTGAGTCTTATTTGGAATTTCACACGCAAGCTCTGTTCTTAATTGAGTTCACACTGTTGTGGTTATTTTTGCAGCCCCTCCTGAATTTATGCAGACACAAGAAACCGTAATTAAAGTTAGATTGGGTGAACGTCTCAATGTTAAATGTGCCTCAAAGGGTGGACTTCCGTTGAAAGTCAGATGGCAGAAAGATGGTGAGACGATTGGCTTGTACAGCAACAGGTACGTGATCCAAGATGAACAAGTTGGACCGCCGGAAGAAGGATCGTCTTCCGAAGTCATAGTTGCTGCTGCCACTCGTGATGAGAACGGAACCTGGATTTGTTTGGCTGAGAATGCTTATGGAAAAAGTGAAATGAAGATTGATGTAGTTGTGCTAGGTACATTGTGTGACGTGTAGTATGTCCTGATGCCTTACAGTTTTCAATATGATTTTACACCATTATAAACAGAGTCACCAGAGTCGCCTACCATCGACAGCTCCGTGGCTGTCGAAAGGAAATCGGTTGATCTGAGTTGGAAAAGACCTTTCGATGGCAACAGTGAGCTCACAAAGTATATTATCCAATATTGGCCTGCTCATAATACGAGTAAGTCTCCTTCCTGCTATCCAGATGACAGAAGGAATTAGTGCGGTTTCATTTTGTGTTTGCATTCTGAAGGTCGAAAATCCGTCCATGCTGTTGCCGGTCATCTACTAAGCTTTCGAATTGCAGGCCTTGAGCCATCCACTCGGTATTTATTACGTGTCCATGCCGAGAATTCCGAGGGGCAAAGTCTTCCTAGCAATATTGTCAGTGTGACTACGAGACAGGAAGGTGCGAGATCACGTACAAAACCCACACGAAAAAGTCATATATGTTAAATATATTTCTTGCATATATGGCAAATGTATGTGGAATATACTGAAATT